>JAODFW020974488.1:0-10478 GCA_027575235.2 Palythoa mutuki
CATCAACTTTCATTCGCGCGCTTAAAAGGTAAATAACTCTCATCAACTTTCATTCGCGCTCTTAAAAGGTAAATAACTCTCATCGACTCTCGAGGAAATTTGAACAAGTTCAAAATGAATGAGAGTTGGTGAGTGTGCATCCGTGAGAGTTTGTGATCAAACGTGCGTGAGAGTAGAAACTCTCAGTTTTAATTCTCATCAACAATAGTTACAGCTTTCGATTAAGGTGTGCAGTCATACATCGATGTAATTTGACGAGGTAAAATTGTTTTTAAGCTAAGCATCCTTTATTGATGAACGCAAATATTTTAACTAAAAGCAAACCAAATTCAAAATTTTACTATTTAAATGCTTGTTAACTTCTTTGGCGAAGAGATGAATTATTTAAATTTATTCCATACATACTGAGCCGATTAATATTGTTTGTTTTTAAAACTAAGTAGTTCAGATAAAGAGTAATAAAAAAATAACCAAATCAAGATACGACTAGAAAATCTCGGTAATATAACATAAACAAATTACTTCGTGGGGAGGACACTTGTACGGCATTTTAGCATTCATAGATTTTTGTCAGAAATCACGTGATAGTATCTTGAGTTGGGCGCACGTGGCTCTCTGCGACATTACTCTCTGTGTTCTAGTTTTCACTTGTGCTTGTTCTTGTTTTGTCACACACAACGTTTTGGCAATCCTGCCGTCCTCAGGTACTGTACGGTTCAGAGTCCAATGTCTAGCGATATTGTTGCCCCGCATGTGGAAGCCGTCTTTTTTTTGCTGCTACATGCGGAGTAACAACATACTTACAGAGATGTCAGTGGACGTTGGACTCAGAACCGTACAGTCACCTGGGGGGGGGGGGGGCAGGATTGCCGGAAAGTTGAGTTTGTGACGGAAGATAGAAGACAAGAACAAACACAAGCCAGGTCGATCTGACAGTTTTAAGTACATCATGACAATTACTACGGCGGTGTGGTTGGCGCAGTGGTAAGATCTCTGCCTTCTAACCACAAGGTCCCAGGTTCAACCCCAGACTCAGCCGAGAGTTAAACATTTGTGTGACCTTCTTTTCCACCAAAGTTGACTCAGCTTTCCATCCTTCGGAGGTCGGTAAAATGAGTACCAGCTTCTGCTGGGGGCTAACCTGCGATGGACTAATGTCCCGTCCAGGGGGAGTCAACCACTCTCATCAGCTTAACACTACAGAACCCGGAGAAAAGCACCGGCTCCAATGGGCCACTTTGGCACGTAAAAGCATTTAGCTTTAGCTTATGACAATTACTAACCCGAAAAATGAAAACATGGTTAACGAATCCAAGTTTTGGATCAAGAAACGAGTTTTGTGTTGTAACAATATTTTGACGTTAATTTGATTTTGTTTCGACTTTATTTCAAGTCATGACACGATTTTAATTTGAAACAAGGCCGAAATATTATTACAACACAAGACTCGTTTTTTTATCCAAAACTTTGATTCGTTAACGATGTTTTCATTTCTCGGGTTAGTAATTGTCAAGAACAAACACATATGGAAAAGAACAGAAAGTAGTGTTGTATCAGAATCCGCGTCTAAGATTTCTGATACTTCGCCTTATAGTGCGAGTATGCCGTACGCCTGCCCTTTTCACAAAATGATCTATATTTATAGGTAAATTAATCAAATTCAGAAGATGATGAAGTTTCATTCATTTTTCAACATTTAAACACGTTTTACAAAAACAACATATCTCATATTGGCCAAATTAAAAAAAAAATAAAAAAAAGTTAACTGAAAGTCGTTATTTAATTGAGCAATGCAGTACAAATTAAACAAAAAAGATGCACGGCCGGGATTCATGCACGATATTTCTCATTTATTTTGAAATAATTATCATAAATGATACAACTAGTACTAAAGTTCTTCAGTTACAGTCTTAGGGTGGTAGAAATATAGGTGAATCTTTGTTCACATTCCTTGTTTCATTAGCATACGTGCTTTTCTTTTTAACTGAGATACAAATTGAGAAGTACGGAATATTAAAAGAGCTTTACAAAATAAGCCTCTCCTGAAAAAACGAAACCTGTATGTTACATACTGTTCTCATGATGCTGTTTTAGATACTGGAAATTTTAGAAAGAATGTAAGAACTCAGTAACGGTTTTGCCACCCAGTTGTTTTGCGTTTTTTCGGACACAGATATCTTCTTTCAAACTGCTTGTGCAGAACCAAATTTTGGGCGCTAACCACAATTTATTTGCCTTTCTCAAGTTTTAAACTCAATTCTCTTTTTATCTGGTTCTTTATTTACCTGAAGTTGTATGCTAATGAAGCAGGATGTTAACAATGACGTCAGAAAAGATTCACCTATAGAAACAAAAAAAAATGAAGGGTAATTAAGAAATGGCTTCAACTTCAACTTCAACTTTATTTTGTACTATTTAAAGGTTATTACTACATCAAATATAAACTTAAATTTGCATTAAGTGTGTAACAAAATTAGATAATATATTGTTAAGGCAATGTGCGTAGCGGCCAAAGTAGCCTAGGCTTTCGTGTTGGCCACTACCACGTGAAATAAATTACTCTGACAGAAGAAAAAAATAATGTACAAAGATTCTTATGGTACATAACCTGTAATTAAAATACAATACAATGAAGTGTATTTACAGCGTAACAAGGAGTTCTTTGTATTTCTTTTTAAAAGTACTGTATGAGAGGCATTTTATTGATATTGGTATTTTTTTGCCATAATCTAGATGCTACTGTCTTAAATCTTGACAATCCAAAATTAGTGCGTGAACTTGCTCTATGTAAACCAGAAGCAGAAAAAATGATATTCAGATTTCAGGATGGCAGAAGCGTGAGGAAGGGGGAGGGGGAAGGGGGGCACTGGTCCCCTCAGCTCATGGTGATAAGCGGTCCTCTCCGACTCCCCCTTTCCCCCACCCACTCCCCCCGCCTTTTTCTCTTTCCCCTTCCAAACAGTTTTATGATTAGTGCGACTTTACATTTCTTTTCAAAAATTAATAGGTTTGAAAATATATCACGTGGTTAAAATCTGTTTCAGAAATTGCTTTTTGACGAGTTTCCCCCACCCACCCCAATAATTTTTGGCTTACGCCGCCGCTGATATTGGAGTGTTGTTTTCTGCCTTTCTCAGTTTCTGCACCTGATCCTAGTACAATACAATACATTAATAATTCATAATCATTTGAATTTTGCCCTTCCTTCAAGGAATGTACATTGTTTTTTACAGATTCTATATTTTTGATGAAAATTCGTTAATTTGAAAGAAATTGTGTGGAATAATGAAATGAAAACAATTTGTGGTTGAACTGGCCAAAAAAAAATTTATAAGGTCGGTTCAACCACAGCCACAATTTACTAATTTTCATATAAAAGCTTTTTTACTATGAAGAAAGTAGTTAGGCAGAGTTGTTCAAAAGCTGTGTGCTAATACCAGTTATTCTCTTTGAGAGTTCATTTGAGAGATCTTTTACCTAAACAGGCGAACTTTTTTTATAAAAACAACTTTATAAGAACAACGAGGATCAAAATTGCTAAAATTTAAGAACAATTTAAGAACAAGCTCAGGCTGAGGCTTGATAACTGGGAAAGTTTTTGTGGTAGAAAATTGGCTAAAACTTAGCGATACAGCATACAACATAGATTGTAGACTGCTCCATAAACAATGAAGGTAGTTCGCCTTTAAATTCAGCCGTACAATACATGTACAATAATTCATTTTCCAGAACCTCGTTTTATTTTGTATCTTCTTGAATAGAAACCGCTCACAGAATTAAGAAGAAATTGAGAACAAATTGAAGCTGAAATCGCCAAAAAATTAAGAAGAAGTGAGCCTCGGCAAAATTTACTGGTTCTTATAGAAAAAAAGTGTGTACGCAATGTACACAACTTGTACCATTTGAATCTAAGCTAAAAGCGAAAGCGAGGAAGCACATTACTTCATTTTAAAAGTTACGTGACTGTTATTCGTAAACATCGACAATGTATGCACGGCTGTGTCATCGAAACCAGAATTTGACCCAAAGTAAGCGAAGTGAAAATTTCAGTGACAGTGGTTAAATTTCACTTTGGCTGAGTGATATGCGACCCCTATCGTAATACGAAGAAGTTCAGTTACTGAATTAAAGTGCACGTGACGTAAACGCCGGTTTCAAAACATGAAGATTTTAAGATAAAGCAGTTTCTTTTTTAAAAAATTTGTCCTAAAACTTGCCATGGCAAAATGATTAAGTTTATATGCATTGATGTGAGATCTTTGAAAAGGAATATTTTGTAGCATTGTAGTGGGGCAAAAGATAACGCTTGTTCTTATGAGCTCCGACATAATATTTACCAGTGAAGCGGTTAATATGGCACTTGATTTATCACTCGGAAGTGCGTCAGGCTATTCAATCTCACACTAAGTATTTGTTATGCACACGCACGACTGAGCCTTAAGAAGTTTGTTTTGCAAAACTGCCTGTAAATTTTATTTTTTTTTTGCAGATTTGCGCATTTATATTTTGTCATGAATATATCGTGTTATGACTAATCGAACAGGTTTGTTTTGTTTTGCGCAATCTGTGAAAACGCCAACGAGCGAGTTTTATTGAGTAATCACTATTTTATTCAATTTTCTGCGTCAAGACAAAACCAGAACTGAAACTAACGTGAAGAGGCAATTCTCGATTAAGAAACACATCCATCCTGCAGTGCCAGAAATGAACTTTACTAAAAATTCATTCAGAATATGAGCGACGTGTAGAGCATTCCACCTATACGCTTTTTTATATAAATGATGCATGTGTCGAAAAAAACTTGATCTCCCCCACCACGGGACAAGGTGAGGATTTGAAAATATCCTTGTTGAAATTTGCATCCTTCCTGCAGTACCAGAAATGAACTTTACTAAAAATTCATTCAGAATATGAGCGACGTGTAGAGCATTCCATCTATACGCTTTTTAGATGAATAATGCATGTGTCAAAAAAAAACCGAACTCCCCCACCCCGGAACAAGGTGAGGATTTGAAAATATCCTTGTTCAAATCTGTCATAATGCCCCCTCCCCTGGGGAGCATTAAGGCAAAACTCTAACCAAAACCTCCGCCCGTGGGGACTTTCTGTTTTTGTTTGTTAGCCCGACAATGAAAGGACACTAAAGGTGAACATTATACACTTATTAACAGTCACTGCGGGGCCACAGTCGATTTATGGACCCAAGGTGCTGATGTTAGTTACCGCTAACAATTGCTTAATGTATCATCAAAATTACAAAAATGTTCAAAACTACAAATTAATGCAGGTAAGAAAACTTTAAAAAGGTGACAGAAATGTCAGCAAAGTTATTTATTTTAATTAAAATTGAAGGTAACTGAACATTTTAAAAATGAACCTGAATGAAAATGCACATTTTCGTTTGACAACCAATATTTGCTTTCGAACAGCGCAACGCTTCCGTTCATTCATGAATGCCGACACAGAAAGCCGACAAGTTTCTAACATCCGGGCCAACGGCCTTTAACTTCCCGGGGAACATCATGGGATCCCTCGTAAACGAGTAAGATTGTCTGATCAACTCTTGTGCACCCGTTGATGGCTAAAAGTCCTATTCGTAAGACGCACACTTTGCCACAGGTGGGGCAGATGTAGGAAGCTAGCTGTAGCAAAGCAGGGGAAGCATCGCGTTCTTTACGGCGTTGACGTTTTTCCTCCGCTTTCCGACGCCTCAAATAGAGTCACACCCTCCCGGACTGCACTTCTCCATCTAGGTCTGTCGCGTGCCAGATCCTCCCAGGCCGTCAGATCAATGTGGCACGCCTTAATATTTGCTTTAAGATTGTCCTTGAAACGCTTTCGCTGTCCTCCTTGTGCTCTGGTGCCAGACCCCTGTTCTCCAAAGAGTATCTGCTTAGGAAGGCGTGAGTCCTTCAATCTGACAACATGGCCAGTCCATCGCAGTTGATTTTCAATTATCATGGCCTCGCCACTGGTACAGTGTGCTTCGTCAAGGATGCTGCAATTAGTCCGCCGATCCTGCCAGTTCACACCTGCAGGATGCGTCTCAGACAGCGCTGACGATACTTTTCAAGGGCGTTAAGGTGTCTCCTATAGGTCGTCCAGGACTCCGAGCTGTAAAGGAGGGAGGGTAGCACAACAGCCTTGTACACCAGGAGTTTGGTCTCTTTTTTTAGACCCTTCTCCTCGAACACTCTCTCACAAAGCCTTCCAAAGGCGCAGCTTGCTGCCTTAAGGCGATGTAGAATTTCTGCCTCGATGTCAGCTTTTGTTGAGAGGACACTGCCAAGATAGGGGAAGGTCTGGACGTTATTTAGTGTGGACCCGCTGATGCTCATGGAGAGGGTGAGGACAGCTGACCTGAAGCAGGTTGGAAAAGGACTTCTGTCTTCTTTACGTTCACCGAGAGGCCGAGGCTCTCATAAGCGTACGTAAACGCATCCAGCATGACCTGGAGTTGACATTCTGAAGTGACGCAGACGCAATTGTCATCTGCATACTGGAGCTCGATCAGTGAAGTAATAGCGGTCTTCGTTCTCGCCATCAGTCTTCGCAGATTAAACAGCCCTGCGTCCATTCTATAGACGATATCTATACCGTTGGGCAGTCTATCTTGTATTAGTTGGAAGATGGCTGAGATTAAAATGGTGGAGGGTAGGTGCGATTACGCACCCTTGTTTTACGCCGGTCTGTACCTCGAATGCCTCGCTGTCACCTCTGCTGCCAAGAACCCTGGCGGACATGCCGTCAAGAAGGAGTTTCAGGATAGAAATGAACTTCTCCGGGCAACCATATTTCGCGAGGATTTGCCATAGAGCTTCTCGATTGACAGAGTCGAACGCCTTTGTAAGAACTATAAAGGCCATATATAGTGGCTGACGCCGTTCCCGACATTTTTCTTGCGACTGCCGGGCAGTGAAGATCATGTCAGTTGTTCCTCTATTTGGGCGGAAGCCACATTGAGACTCAGGTAGGACGCCCTCAGCATGCGGAACTCGACGATTAGCGAGAAGTCGGGCGATAATCTTTCCGGCAATAGCCAGAAGGGAAATGCCACGGTAATTCCCACAATCCGATTTATCTCCATTTTGAAGATCTTAACAATGTCCACGTCCTGAAGGTCCGGTGTTATTTCCTCCGTCTGCCAGATTAGAAGAATGAGTTGGTGAAGGCATAGAGCCAGGTCTTCGCCTCCGTGTTTGAATATTTCTGCTGGCATTCCATCAACACCTGGGGTCTTTCCGCTTTTCATTTGCTTGATGGATGATGTTGTCTCGCTGAGGGTCGGTTCCGCCCCTAGCTCAGCATTGACTGGCGACTGCGGGATCTTATCGAAAACGGATTCATCAACCGAAGAGTCGCGGTTTAGAAGTTCTTGAAAATGATCTCTCCAGCGCTGGTTGATGCTCACTGTATCTTTCAGAGTACCATCTTCGCCTTTAAAGGGCGTCTCCCCACGTGTGCTGGGTCCAAAGATGGTTCTGACAGCACTGAAAAAGCAATGCGTATCTCCCTTGTCCGCAAGGCCCTGAAGTTGTTCTGCCTTTGCGGCCCACCACTGATCTTTATTATGGCGAATCCATCTTTGGACCTCATCCCGTATATATTAGGTAGGCGGTGCGTTTAGGTTCATTCGTAGGGTCATTTTTCCAGGTACTTGCAAAGAGATCGTTGATAGACGTCTTGTGCGTGAAATATTTTAGCGTGGGAGTACTGTTGCACAGCAGTAAACACACGGTGTCTGTGCAGAGAAAGGTCCGTAGTCCAATGGCAGGGAAAACCCCGACGATCGGGAATCCAGTCTTTACAGCACGGTAGCTAGATGGCCGTTGGCTCACAGAGGAGCTCCGCCGCCCTTTGACAGGTCTTGTTTTTGGTCCTGCTGGGTGACTCGCCACCCTCATCTACATCTAATCGTTCGAGAATTCTGGAATGAAGTTTATTTAACGTTAAAGAATCTCAAAATAACTTTACACCCTCTGGATATAAAAGATGATTTCTTTGGAATTTACGAAAAAAGGGAACATATCTTCTTAATAAACCATTTCATTTTATACGGAAAATTTTTTTATTCACTACTGTAAAATTAGCAAAACTCCATTATCGCAAAACTTTTTATGAAACAAATAAAATTGTCATATGACATAGAATATATGATTGCAAAAGAAAAGAATAACCTTGAATACCACAACAAAAAATGGGATGCCTTCTCTCAAGAAATTAATAACAATTAACTTCCTCTAACTAACTAACAAATTAACTAACAAACAAGCAAAAAAAATATTTTTGCTATTTTTTTTACACGAATGCAACTATTTATTTTGATTTTATTTATTTCTACCCGCTGTAATTGTTTATAATTGTATTATTATTTATTGTATATGTCTTCATTCTTTTTTTTTCTTGCTCTACTATATATTTAAAAAAATAAAATAAATAAATAAAAATAAAACAATAGAATGTAAAAAAAAAAATCTACACCGGAATAAGATGGGGGAGCGGGTTAAGTCGCCGACCACCGACCCGCGGTAGTTAGTACTGGGTTACGTGGTACCAGTAGCAGTCAAGAGACTGACCTGACACCAGGTTAAGGATCGCAAACCCGGATGTTAGGCAAATAGCTGATTTGCTGATTGCGCTATGGGTCAAAGCAACCAATCAGAACTCTCTATTTCTAGCGAAATTTGCATAGCATGTAACAACATGAGTTATACCTTTAACAAACAGCTACAAAAAGATAAAGATAGCTTGTAATAAAGGGCCTAGGTACAGCAAAGATATGTACCGTATTTCCTCGAACAAACGCCGCACCTGAGAGCCAAAATATTAATAAACGCCGCACCCTGGAACAGACAACAAACTGAGACATCGAATTTATGACGTTCACTTTTTACAAGCACGGAGCGGAGTTGTTTAAAATTGTAAATTAAAAGTTTGAAAGGCATGCACAGAATAAAAATCCGCAACATTAAATTTATCTGATTTCTTACGCCTTTACAAACGCAACAAGGTGTAGTAAAGCTGTAAAACTTGATCGGTACAGCCGGACAAAGAAGTGTATCATTTTTTCTACTTTTTAAAGTAAAGTTACGGTTAGCATTTTAGGTAAACGCTGCCCTCGAGTACACGCCGCACGCAAATGATAAAAGAATTAATAAAAGTCGCAGCGTTTATTCGAGGAAATACGGTAATACGCTATAACTTATAGGAGAACACGAGAAGCGAGTTGAGAGAAAACTACGTTAAACCGATGCCTGTCTGAATGTTTCATTCCATACCAATTCCACATTCCTGGTAATTTTTTGCGTCCGTTGGTGTTCTTCTGCCTAGTAGCTCTGCTTTTTTGCATCATGTCGCATTTTAGCGCTAGCAATTCAAAAATATAAGCGAATTCATAGAAGTGTTTTGTATATGGAGTTCTGAACAACGAAAATATAACTCTTGGTTGAGCTACGAACTTTGTAAGCTGTTGCGTCTCTTCCCAGTCGAGAAAGACAGTCTTATATAAATTAGAATAAAAAATAACCAACCCGTCCATACAAACATAACTGTCAGGGTTTGAATTATGGACCTTCACATCGTCAGACACAAAATCCCTAGCATATTTTGTAACACTTGTCATTAAACACGCGATTAAACACGCGCACAGTTTTAAAGCTTAAAGGTAAGTAATATTCGCATGTTATAACATTCAACCTGCAGTTCGATCTATATAAAGGGGGAGCAAGATGAAGTTAATAACAATTAGGCCTAAAATCGACTGGTCAGTAATCTGGCGAATATGGCGTTTGCGGTTTGTAATGACTAATAAAGCCGGCGGAATGTGGCGTGAAGCGAAACGATGTTAGCGGTTTGAAGAACGCCAGACCCCCTTCAACCTTGCATTTGAACCCCTTTGAACCTTGTGTTTGCTCCAAGGGTAAAAGAATTTTACTTATAACTGCTATTATCATTCGATAGAAATGTTTTTTCATTCTCATTGGCGCAAGGGTCACCACGTGACCTACAAATAACTGCCTACAAATACGACTGTGCTCATGTGCATTACTGTTTGGCGGAGTTTAGCTGCAAATATGACACTACTCATGCGCAGTTTCGACCTCCTCTGTAGCAAAATGCCGACTTGACTTATTTTACGAGGCAGCGCGCATTTTTTTCTTAAAAGCTAACGCTTCCCATACACAAAAATTAAGCGATCGAATAATAAAACAATTATTGGATTTGGTAATCGCAAAATATTGTGATTTTTCATTGTCTCGCAAATTAATAATGAATCTGCTCGCCACTGACAAATCACAATATTTTGCTCTACCTCGCCTTTAGTCCAATAATTGTTTATTTTTTTCTCAGCGGGCACGGTAACAAGTCGCGCGTTCTGATTGGCTCTCAGTCATTCATGAACGGGCACATATTTTCCTATCTTTGACCACGGTCACATATTTTCCTATCTTTGACCACGGTCAAATATCATATATCCT
>JAODFW020974576.1:0-17896 GCA_027575235.2 Palythoa mutuki
CTGAATATCATAAAGCTATATAACGCTCAATGTGACTGGGTGTCGAACTACAAACACTCGACCTAACTGAATATCATAAAGCTATATAACGCTCAATGTGACTGGGTGTCGAACTACAAACACTCGACCTAACTGAATATCATTAAGCTATAAAATGCTCAATGTGACTGGGTGTCGAACTACAAACACTCGACCTAACTGAATATCAATAAGCTATATAACGCTCAATGTGACTGGGTGTCGAACTAGAAACACTCAACATAACTGAATATCATAAAGCTATATAATGCTCAATGTGACTTGGTGTTGATGAACTACAAACACTCGATATAAATGAATAAAATCAAGCTATAGTATAACTCTCAATGTGATTGGTTGTCGATGAGATTTAAGCGTTTGACATGAATGGATATGATCAAGCTGTATAACGTTCCATGTGAGTGGGTGTTGATGGGCTATAAGCCAATGAGTATCACTCGACATGATTGTAATGTTATACGCGACTGGATGAAGTTGTCAGCAATTGATCACACTGACAGTTTAATAAAATGTGTTTGAAGTTAACATAAAGTAAAATAAAGTAAAATAAAATAAAATAAAATAAAAGTGGAGGTACATAAAAACGTAAAGATTAACATTCAAAAGTGTCAACAAGAGAGGAAAAAAATATTCTAATTTTCCAGTTTCGGTTGCTGTCAGAATATAATCCGTCCATTTCCGAATTACGATCCATTGCTTACAAACAAAGCCTTGAGATGGAGCCCAAGCTCTAACGTCTGATATATATGCGTTATTAAACAAGCGTCCAGACCAGATGGCTGGATATTGGACAAGTTTTTTCATTGCGTTATAATGGACCGAGACGAAATCGAGGTCCATGAAAATGCAAAAGAAAAGAACTCGGCCAATATCCAGTCATCTTGACCGAACAAGCTTGTAAAATAAAGGATTTATTATATGGCCAAAGAATATCACTGTTTTTGGTAAGACAAAAACGCTTTCATGTCTTCATGATTTCATATTAATTTTTGTATTTGTCGGTTTTTGTTGACCAATAAATTTACCACACTCGTCTATGTGTTCTTTATTTTGACTGACCTCTTCCCCTTTCTGCGACTACATTGCTCAAAACTCAATGTGTAATTCCGCTCCACGCTCTTGTGGGAACAAAACAGCAATCCCGAGCAGGCAACATGGGCCTTTCCTACCTGCTCGCGTAAACAATCAGAACACAGAATTCGCTTCATCTTGCCCGCTCAGCGACTAGACTCAATCTGATGGTTTTGTTTGTGACCACCGGGGTGAAATTAGGAAATGGCCTATTAGAATAGCATGAGCCAATCATAGAAAAAAGCGCCTGTTCATACAATAGCTATTGCGAAAAATGAATTTTATAAGAAACGACAAAAATAAACTATTAGCAGTTATTATACCCAAACAGTACAATCCAAGTAAATAGAAAAAGTCAATAAAAAATTAATTGCGGTACATGAGAAGGAAAGGCGTGTTGGAGACTTGCCATGTGGGGGACTGCTGCCCTTGGACCAACCGAAAAACATTACCACCATCCCACAAAATACAGAAAAACCTGGGCTTACATTCTGATGTTCCTGGACTATAACACGACGCAGCTGGGCCACAAATCTGAGGAGACTGAGCGAGGGTTTAGGTTACAACTGTTAGTAAGAGTAATGAATAAAAAACAAATAGCAGGACAGAACAACCACGTACTCTAGGGTGCCAAATAAACGTCCCCCCCCCCTGTCCACTAGACAGTCGGTCTCTGAAACTAACCACAAAAATCACATGATATCTGCGGCTTCACATGAGTGGTCCACACTACTTCTTTTTATATTTTTTAACCCCCACCCGTTTATTAGATTTTCAAATATTTTCAACCGCCCTCCCGTTTATTCCTCCCCCTCCCGTTTATTCCTCCCCCCTCCGTTTTATTTGGCACCGAAGAGTAGCCTCAACCTTTCCAGATATCAAGGAAACAAAGAAATCAAATAAACCATAAAATAAAAACTAAACAAAAAAGAAACGTTAATGCAAAATGTATATGATGTGACAAACAGCTCGAGTGTGTTACATGGCGTGATGGAGTGGGAATTGTGAAGGCAAACCCACTCACCCTCCCCTCCCCCCTCTCATTTCTTGCTCTCTTCCCCCACTCTAAAAGCCGAACCAGAAACATTACGAGGTAAAATAATACGCAATTTGAATATGACTTTTAGCAAGATTCAACTCGCAAACCTCTGTTCATAAAGCAAGACTGTTTATAGCTCATATGTGATTTAGGGGATGCTTACAAGACAGGGGACGTTTGTATCAAACTTGTCAGAATAGGGGGGGGGGGGGGTTAATTAGATTGGAGGGTTTAAAAGAGAGGGAGCGTTTATTAGATCATTCCCGTCAAGTGGTTTTGTTACTCACCGTCTATTGAAGTGTCCACAGTAAGATATAAATACACTGGCTGTGAAATAAAAATAAAAAAAATCACGTTATGGTGATAATTATCGCCGGGGAGGATTTTTCCATAAAGCCTTCTTTTAACTATTTCGCAAGTACGTTTTTAACAGAATTCAAGCAAATCAAAATATTAAAATATTCAGACACTGGTAACGTAGTAATTTGACTGAGTTTCGTTGTGAGGTTTAAACGGCTCCGATATTTTAGATAATTTCTTTCGAGTTTCGTAAAAGAGAAAGTTAAGGCCGGAGAAGTCATCAAACTCAAACAGGAAAGACAACATAACATTCACACGACACATATTAGTAAAACCAAGCAATCACATGCTACTCTCCCAAAATGGCCGGAAAAACTCGCACCAAAACGCAGCACACATTTCTTGTGAATAGAAGACCTGTTTTGCCCTTGGTTCGACGCGTATTTTCTCCAAAATAAAACGTTATTAGTAGTAGAGTAGGGACCGAATTACCCCCTTTTTGGGAAGGAAACTCATTTTCGTAGCGAGGAATAAATTATCATAGGACGACGTCATACGTCCTAAATAAATTCTTTCTTTTGTATTCTAATATGAGAATCTACCGCATTTTATTCATGTGTTTAGAATACAAAAAATAGAATTTATTTATCTGACACATGACGTCATCATAGGATAATTTATTTATTCCTACGGTAATAAATTCTACTCCAAAAAAGGGGATAATTCGGTCCATACTATACTACTTTATTGCTGTTCCCTCGACGATTTAATGATACTACACAGAAGAAACATCATGTAGCCAGCAAATAAAATCTATTAAAATTCAATGAAAACTCCATTTTTGTCGCATCCCTGGAATTCTCAGAATAACGTGTGTATATTGGTCAAAGGTAAAAGACAACCTTGCAAATAGCACCAAATAAAGCTGTGATAAACTCGTTATAACTCGACCTTTATCATCCTGGGTTCGTATTCTTAGAAAAACACAAAATTCTACGAGTTTTCCAGAGTACAAAAATCTAAAATTCCAGAGCCGTAAGCCAATATATTACGTTCTCGAATTAAGTCACGATTTTAAAAATTTTCTTTTCAAAACCCAGTTACATTATAGCTTACAATTTACCTCCGATTTGGCCAAGTATTTGACAAATTTAAAAACGTTTTCAAGGAGCTGTTGTGTTTAGAAAACAATTTCAGGCTTTTACCAGGTTCATGGAAAAATGTTTTCAAATTGCATTCATTTTCAAGGATTTATAGGAGTAGTGCGGACCCTAACCATCAATCAAATAACTTAAGAACGTCAGTGAATCAAAATATTTAAAAAGAGCTTTCATACACACTATTAAAAAATATCTCTACTCTAAACTGAAAACGCATCTTTTTGAAAAACGTTACCTTGTGGTCTCCCATACACACTCCTTTGCCAATTAGGTTATACACAATGGGCCAGTTCTTCCCCTGTGTAAAGACAGACAGCTAAATCAGGGGTTGAAAATTTTACTAATACTTAAAACAAATAAAACTACTGTCCCAAGTGTGAAGAAGGTAGGATGACAAAGGAGGACTGGGAAAGGAAGAGGGGGAGGGGAGGGGAGGGGAATATCCAACAACAGTTGTAAACTTGTATGTTGTGTTTCACATTATTTTAATTAGGATAATGTAAATAAAATAATTGCAAAGGTATGTATTCCACCCACTACTAACCATCCACCTCTTACTTTATGTAAATAGTTTAAAAAAACTATTCCATGCGTAGGTGAGTAAATACAAACTTGAAGTACGTTGATGAACGAATTATCATTGCCGTAGAAATTTGTAAAAGCTGACACTTCGAGCGCTAGCCCTTCATCAGAGCATGATGCTCTGCCGAAGGGCTAACGCTCGAAACGTCAGCTTTTACAAATTCCTACGGCGATGACAATTCGTTCATTCAACTCTTAACTTGGCATGTTCAAAAAAATTTTATTATTAATGCTTTATTTGGTTTAAGACGTCATTTTAAGAATCTTTATAAAAAAGATAAAAGATAACACTGAACTAAGGTTATTTTGTAAAAAGTTATCAGCAACACTTTTGGATCGATTTCAAAAGCTGTTATTTCTGTAATAAAAGCTAAATCCTTTTATGAGCATAAGTGTCCCTTTGGAGCCGGTGCTTATCTCCGGTTTCTGAAATGTTAAGCGGATGAGAGTCATTGACTCCCCCTGGATGGGACAATAAATCCATTGCAGGTTAGCCCCCAGCAGAAGCTGGTACTCATTTTACCGACCCCGGGAGGATGGAAAGCTGAGTCAACTTTGGCGGAAAAGAAGATCACACAAATGTTCAACACTCGACTGAGCCGGGGTTTGAACCTTGTGGTCAGAAGGCAGAGATCTTACCACTGTGCCAACCACGTCGCCGTGTTTCTGTAATCTATCATGTTCAATATTTTCAGGGGATTCTGTTTAAACATAAAATTTTCAACAAGTTCCTGCTTAAAAAAAACTCCTCAACAACTAACGATGTATAATGTTAAAACAGACAAGTATCACCTTTTCCAGCATTGACGTGCATTTTACGGGCTAAAATCTAGAATTTAGTGGGCTTTATGCGTTTTCACTTCGTCCGCTATAACAGCTCACATACATTAAAAACATTAAAGGAGAACTGAACGCTAAAATTGACTTTTTTTCGTTTGAATTTTTAACAATAGTACAACAACTATATAAAGTTTTTTCAAGTATTAGCCCAGCAGTTCAGCAAAAATAAGGCTTTCTAAGATTTTATAACAAATCGGTTGTATATGACATAGGTTACGATATTCAGAGCTTTTAAAGTGTGGCAGCACAACAATCATAAGGTTGGGATGTTCCCTCTGTGCATATGTTGGTTCGTACTGTTATAGTTGAACCTCTCCGCTTTTTTATTGTCATGCGGCCATATTTTATAAGCTCTGAATATCATAACCTACGTCATATACAACCGCTGACATCAAATATTGAGCCGCCGATCAAATCTGGTTGATTTGTTGCAAAACCTGAAGTTTTCTGAACTTCTCAGCTAACACCTTAAAACACCTTCATTCATTCTCCTTTAACCTTTTAACACAACACATGACAAATTACGTGTTTGTAAATAGCTTGCCAGGTGAAGGAATGTTCAGGATGTGAATTGAGGTGTCTGGCCGGTTCTCAGAGTTTAGAAGTATCTTGGTGAATTATCCCCACCCAATGCTTCGATGACTGCCAGACGATTAATATCCATATACCTTTATGCAAAGCCAATGAAACTCAAACTAACAAATTCATTAAAACACTTCAGTCTTTTACTCAAGGTCAATGTAAATTTTCAATATTATGGCAAACAAAGAAAATATCTTCTCTCTTCAAACTCAAAGACCAGAATCAACACCCTGCCCAAGTTGTCTACAAAGGCATATGCTCATGTAACAATGAGTATGTGGGCGAAACCTCACGAAATCTACAGTCCCGCATCGATGAACACCAAGATACTTCTAAACTCTCAGAACCGGCCAGACATCTCAAATCACATCCTGAACATTCCTTCACCTGGCACTCTATTGTAACTGTTCAACCTTGGACCTTACGCCGTATTATTGAAGCTCTTTTAATTGCAAAACACCGTCCGTCTCTCAACGAACAAGTTAAAGCTTTTACTCTCTCTCTCTCTGTTCCCTATGGGAATCACATGAACAATTGTACACTGAACAAACAGCATATAAACCCTACAATTCTTTGAAAATTTTGTACTTAACCTGAAGTTGAGCTAATGCTCGAAAACGTTTGTTTTTAACCATTTGTGTATAGATTTTACCTTTTATGAATAGTTCTAGTTAGTTTAGATTTCTTTTATTTATATGTGGCTTACAGCAATTGGCTAGTTAAAGTACAGTTCAGAACAAATTACAGCAAGACTATCCTTCTCTTTTTGATAAATATGTGGTTTTTTAAGTCACCCAATGTCAGAGTAAAGGCAGCACCTCCTCAATAAGTCATTTCTGAATCACGCTTCACTGCTCACAAACAAAACTTCAAGTCGAGGCTAGCCGCTCATTTTTCATGCATTTTATGTAATTTTGAGCACTTGGCCTCGACTTGAGGTTCTTGTTTGTCGGCAGTGGAGCGTTATACGGAATCGGCCTATTATTATCACCTTGGAGGGCAATAGGAAAAAAACTGAAAAACATGACAATAAATCTAATAGTCTGAACAATTACGTCAGCATATGCATGATTGAAAGTTAAAAGTCGATTAAGTAAAGCTGCAGGCGCGTAGCCAGCCAGTTTCTTTTGTTAAGCCCGAATTCACAGGTTGACGAGGCTTTTGCCGAACCAATAATTTTTCAAATAATTTTTTATAAGTCAAAATGGAGACGAAAAAAATAAAAACTTCTTTTTACAATGATGGATTAACTCGAAGCACTTCAAGCCATTGCAAAAGGTCTAAACAGAAGTTCACTACCTGGTCAATCGACTTCGCCAAGGGCCAAGACAAAGAAGGAACGTTACATAGAAAAAATATGATCCATTTAATGACTTTATACAAACAGAACTGTATACATGGCTCGTGCTACGTTAAGAAGTAGTATTATAGTCTATCAGTAGGACTATAAACAAATCTAGTGTCAAGTATTGCCAGACTGAAAAATTAATTTCTTCTAGTATCTAGATAAAAATTGTTACGATGACGTTACATTTAGCTTCAGTAAACAACCTTGTTATTCAGAGTTATTGACAGAATACTTTATAATCCATTTCGGATTGCAAGTAACTGATTTTGAACAAAGTGCTACACTTCAGTTAACCATAGTTGCAATACCCACGCAAAATCTGAGCAAACTTTCTATGTCTTAGTGCTTTAGCTTGAGATACTTACAGAATTCAGACAAGGAATGTGCATGATAGAGGCCTGGACTCGAGTTTCGCACCACTCCCCCTCGGACGTTTATGTCGATGTTTGCGACGTGGTGATGTTTTAAATGAAAAATGAATAAAACAAGTCCAGCAGAATGATTTCAAGGAACCATATTGTCTGTCCTGTACCTTCATTTTCCGAAATGAAAGAAATTGGATGAAGAAAAGTGCTAAGGTTTCAGAAAAACTGGTAGGCCCGGGCTTACCTGGCTTACAGGTAGCTACGCGCCTGAGCTGTCCGGAAATAATTCATCTTGTCGTTTGAAAAATCATGAAAGTTCAATAAAAGTTATTTGTAAGTGTTGAAATACATTTAATAATCATTGTTTTGTTTCGGCCGGCTAAACAACACTGTAGCCCGCCAGATTCTATATTTTAGCTTGTAAAATGCGCCACAACGCCTACGATTCGAACAAGAATAAGTCTGACTTGGGTCCAAAACATATTTATGCCCACGAGCATAAAGTGTATTGTTACTATATTTTAAGGTTCAACTGGGATTCATTTCAACTTTGAAGGTGACCCAAAAAGATGAAGAACATATAAAGACAACCCCCTCCCACACAATTAAACATATGACTGGATCTTAATTACTAACAGCTTTCCTGAGTCAGTGAGAAAAAACACCAAAGTAGGACTCCTCACCTCCTTTACAACAGGTTTCACAGAATGGCTCAGAAAAACCCTGTCGCACCATGATGGGCATCTGAAAGTAAAACAAAATTGCTTAAACAAAAGCTTTTGTGGTAATAAACCTTTTACAGGGTTCTTCGGGATCACACTCAGGAAATTTAACTTTTTTTAAGCTTTCAGCATCTATCCTCTCCTTACATAACTCAAACGAAATAATATCACTGGTAGTGAAAAATATGGAATTGATCAAGTTGAATAAACTGTGGAAGTTGAAAAGCCAAATTCTCCCAAACTGCTTATATAGAAAGTATGAAGCTTAGTTGGAAGAATTTACCAATACGTCACTTGTCGTGCATGGGGCTTAGAGGGTTAACGTAAAAGAGGGAAGGGGGGAGGCCATCTGGAACCCCTCCCCAAAGGCTTTTCAACCTAGAAAATAGATGTTCTTAGAGATGCCCATGAAAATTTCGGTAACTGCAGTCTCATAAATAAGGCATCTTGTGATTTTAATTGAGTGAGGTCATTATGCAAGTTAAGTGTTAGAGCTCAAAATATCGTTTTTTCAATAAAATGGGTGGAAAATTAAGTTTCTCTCATTTACTAGAATTAATTTCGCATCAAAAGTTACCCAAAATAGTGTAACTAATGATATTCAATTGTTTTGTTGAAAATTTGAAAATCCAAGAGCTGCTTTGTTTCCATTAATACTTAGATTATAAAAATTGTTTGTGTCAAGTGTTAATTCAATTAAAAAAATAGTTTGAATCTTTTTTTTGAGGTGGGGGGGAGGAGTCGAATTCCAAATGACCGCCTTCCCCCACCCTTTTATCAGATTCCCCGAGTTTTCGTTGACTGAAAATCTGAGAACTGAGAATCATTTTCAAGGTTTTCCCTGGAACTCTGTCTATTTTTGAACCTAGCTTTGACTCGTCAGTTCTGTTTGTTAGCAGTGCGCATCGTGATTTACAATGGGAATTTACTAGGAAAAACCAGTTTTATGAAGCTAAACTAGTTGCTGTTAATCATCATAGAAATTAGGGAACTAAACTTTAAATTTCAACATAATTGCCTACTTCATCTTATCTCACAAGGAACCTAAGTAACAGTTACAATGCTGTAGAATAACACATTCTCTTTTTTCTGTTTTACCTCGAGCCATTGTACACCATGTCATCTCCAACATTCTCACTGAATGGATAACTGAAAAATTGCACAAAATAAAGTTACCAATTTCGACCCCTCTTGCAAGAACATATCAAAAGGTTTACCGTCTAATTACACTTAGAACTTTATATCAATTGTGACACAAAGCCATATCGCAACTTAAAACTTATGGGGCACCATGAATGAAAAAAACACTACCACCTACCCGAGGAATTCACTCTCCAACCCCCTTCTAACCTCACTCAGGGTATTCACTCCCCAAACACCTACTGATCTCAACCAAGGTCTTCGCTGCCCAACCATCTACTGACCTCACTCAAGGTATTCACTGCCCGACCATCTACTGACTTGACCCAAGGTATTCACTCTCCAACCACCTACTGATCTCAACCAAGCTATTCAATGCCCAACCATCTACTGACCTCACCCAAGGTATTCACTGCCCAGCCATCTACTGGCTCCACCTAAGGTATTTACTGCCCAGCCATCTACTGGCTCCACCTAAGGTATTTACTACCCAACCATCTACTGACCTCACTTAAGGTATTTGCACAACCATTTACTGACCTCACACAAGGTATTTATTACCCAAATCCAATCACCTAGTCATACCACCAAAGGTTTTTACTCTCCAATCACCTACTGACCTCAAACAAGGTATTCACTTCCAAACCATCTACTGACCCCACCCAATCATGTACTGTACTACCTAACCGTCTACTGACTTTGACAATTACACTGAGGCACTTTCTTTATATTGCATAAAATGCCTATACCGAATTAGCACAACTCTTAGGTTCAGAGAAAAGGCTTACCTTGGTGGGAAATTAATTTCATATTCATACACCCAGTCTTTAAAATTTTCTAGTTCCTTGTTAAATCTGTGGAATCGTTTACCATTTTCTCTTCTAAAGTAACTTTGGTCGTGTATACTGAAGGTGCGATTTTCAAGGGATAGCACAATCTAGACAACGAAGAAAGCGGTGTAAATGGGATTGAATGCATACTGAAAATGCGATTTTAAAGGGATAGTACAATCTAGACAACGAAGAAAGTGGTATAAATAGGATGGAATACATATTTAAGATGCGATTTTCAAGGGATAGCACAATCTAGACAACGAAGAAAATGCAAGTAGACGATTTTCGATATATTTTGGCGCACGGTACTGGTAACACCAAACCGAGGGTCAGAGCTCAAGTGGAAAACTGTGGGAAAATTGCTGGCACGCACGCCAAACTATTGGCTCCAACGCCAAGGGCGAAAGTTTTATGGAAACACGCACCTGCAATTAATTTTCACGAGGTTTTCCACTTGAGCTCTGACCCTCGGTTTGATGTTACCAGTAACGCGCACCAAAATAAATCGAAAATCAGCTATTAGAAGATGGGATGTATATTAAAAATGCAATTCTGAAGGAATAGCACAATCTAGACAACCAATAAAGAGGTATGAACAGTAGAATGGGATTTATACTGAAGGCACGATTTTCAAGGGATAGCATAACCCAGACAACCAAGAAAGTGGTATAAATGGGAGGATGGGATGTATATTGAAAGTGCAATTCTGAAGGAATAGCACAATCGAGACAACCAAGAAAGTAGTATAAATGGGAGGATGGGATGTATACTGAAGATGTTATTGTCAAGAGATGGTAAATTTAGAGAATGAGCGAACGGGAGGATGGAAATAGAAGGTAGAGGGTAAAGATGTTGATGAAATATACCACTTTGAAGTGAAGAATAACAAGCCAGAACAACATCTTGTATAGGATTTGAACAGGAGCTTCGTAGCTTACTCCGTAAAGCATCTGTACTGCAGAGGTTGAACCTTCAAATTCTGAAGAGTCCTGAAGATGTTTTAATTGCTTAGAATTTGTCCAATAACTGCAAAGATTACTTCAAAAATCAGCAAAATTTGTTTTTTAGTTTAGTGAGTAAAAAATGTCCTATTATTGTAAAAGCCGAAACTTTGTAAATGAATAAAACAGTTACCTTGTTATCTTGTTTTTTGTCTCTAAAGATGATCTTGGAGGGATTTAATTCACCATCCTTTCTCACATGTTGCGTTGACATGCCGGCACAAAGAGCCTTGTTGACAAAAAATATTTGAAAAAGATGCAAGAGTTGCCGATTTATACTGTTTGACAATCATCTTCACAGGGCTCAAAATAAAGCACGGTCAATGGACAATGTCCATTCCGAATGGCGACTTTACTTGAAAGAAACTTCAATTGCTAATCGTCTTGACCAGTCAACTCAAGTATCAGAACAATTATTTTTGCATTTCTTACTGCGTCAAGGCTAATTTCTTTAATGGTCGCTTTTTTTTCTGTTTCTGTCAAAACGGACGTTTTTTAATACTTTGTTATAATTACTCTTTGTAGCCGAAAATACCTGAACAGCCTTGGCAGCATTTACATCTAGAGTCCTCAATAATTTGACTAGTCAGAAATGAGGCACGTCTGAACTACATTTTAGTTAACCAGACAAGGGGACCAGCTACCTAGCGGAAATTATTTTGATCCCTGTCGTCATAATCATAGCTACTGTGTAGTAATAATAATGATGATGTTGATTTCGTCTGTAGAAATGTCTAAACGAAACATTCACAAAGGGTTCCTATAACATCTATACCCATTTTATGAAACTCTGAAGGATAATGATGATAACAATTTTATATATACAGGTTTCGCGATACACAGGATGATAAACTATTAACGCAGGTAACACCAAAGAAAAAGAGCAATCTTGGCATGACACAACTTATTTTGAGGATTAGGGATTATGCTTTCAGCTAGTCTGCCTTACAAAAGTCTGAGCTGAATTGCAAGTTATTTTATAAGAACAATACAATAGTTTTTGCGACAGACTAATCACATTCTATAGTAAAAGGTGACTTGCCTATTACCCAATCCCTGAACCTGGAGGGCCATTTGCCTGTTCTTCCTCTGGTCTTTACACATTTTGGCAAGGTTGGACTGTTGCTAGCATAACTATAAGTGTCATTGACACATGCGAATTCCACAACACCAAAAGGTGCCAGTAACACTGATTCTACACTAATACAAAAAACACTCAGGATTCTTACTCTTAGGATAACACAAATTTTCAGGAGTTTTCAAAGAATTCCAGGAGCAACTGATGTGGGCCCTGAACACTGAAACTACATCATCAGTGGTGGTGACAAACCTTTGAAACCATTTTAAAGTCCATATGACCCCAAACTTTGTGTTTTATTCCTAGAGCTGCATTGAGGTGTTACTGTAAGAAAACATAAGATGAACACAGAAAACCTTGCTATCTTAGTTTTTTGGCTTTCAAAAGTAGGGATATTGCGCCATTTTCAACCATTGGCCGCGCTTGTGGAGGCTGGAAACTAAGAAGGCCTATGACGTCAAGTAAGTGAGTCAACCCAAGCAAACAGTAAATGCTGTACAAGTGTGGTGAGCTCTGGAGTGTATTTCTTGTAGCCATATCGAGCAAAATACTTAGCACCGGTACTTATTACAGCGAACATGCAAACAAGAATTAACTTGTATGCCAACATCAGCCCTTTTGGGCAATCTCAACAAAAACTCGGCATAGAGCACACAAGGTCGCATTTTTATACTTCACAAGGCAACGACAAAAATTCTAAATTAGTTCATGTTTTCAAAATTCGAACTAGAAATACATACAGAATTCAGTATAACAAAAGCTTTTTTGCGGTCATATACACTTTAAGGGTTAAAAGACTACTGTCAAAGGCTTTCTAAGTGCCAATCTTTTTTGTTACTTGTAATCTAAAAGATTCAAGTAAATTCCTTGATTTAAGACATACCTCTACCACACTCTTGGTGTCCAGCCTGAAGTTAAAATCTCCAAAGACCACATGAGGTGCACTTGGAAGGCTGTCTTCTTTCAGTCTTCTTAAAACATACTCCAGTGCTCTTCGTCTGTTATTCACATAAATAGAAGGAGTCTGAATCGGAAAAAAGAATCTTGTCAGAAGAGAAGAGCACTTATTACAAAATTCAGTAACATCACTACTTACAAAAACTAAATAATCTGTTATTTAAAGCAGTCAGCAGATATCTGGTAATTTTTTTAACAGATAATGACAACATAAGTTGTATTTGCAAAAAATTGTTTTTTGAAATACAGTAAAATTCTGCATACACGTTGGCATGGAGAAAATGTTTTATTTCATTTATAAAATAATTAAACAATGATCTACGAAGCACGATTAGCTT
This sequence comes from Palythoa mutuki, assembly GCA_027575235.2. NCBI lineage: Eukaryota > Metazoa > Cnidaria > Anthozoa > Zoantharia > Sphenopidae > Palythoa > Palythoa mutuki. The sequence goes on from JAODFW020974576.1 coordinate 13,396, forward strand.
TTTTTCATGTTATGAAAGTACAGTTCTCACATTGTGAAGGAGCCCAACACATCATTTTCGACCTTCATAGCACTATGAAAACACATTTGTTGACCAATTAAAATGCACGCACTGACCAAATTGTGACCTTGTTCACCATGTGAGTTCCCATAGCCCAGTGGTAGAGCATCCAACTGGTGTACGAATGGTTGTGGGTTCGATTTCCCATCAGGAGCTTGGGTTTTTTCCGAGTTCTGTCTCCGCATAATTTCCTATCTATTATTCATTTCCTGACCAAATTAATTTACAAATAGAAAATCAAGTTCATTTAGCCTTTTATTCTACAATGAACTGGAGACCATTGTTAACATAAATGTAGCTTACTTTCTGTATAGCTTCAATATTGCATGCATCGTGGAACAAGTGAATGTTAACCAAGTCCAACACACTGCAAAAGAAACATGTTATAATTTAAATGTCTGCTGGATATCAAAAGGTCCACTTAATTTAACCCCTCCGACTGAGTTTTCAAGAATCTGAATTCATGTTATCATCTTACAAAAAAAATTGCCAACTTCTGAGATTCTTGATGCAGTGGGCAATTTGTAAATCTACATCTCAAGAGAAACGAGGTTTCAACCACTGGTTCAATAGTTAGAATGAATAACACCAATCATTTCTACTCTTCAAGACAAACAAAATGAATGGTCGTTTTATAGGGTTTCATCAACTGGTTCAATAGTTACAATGAATAACACCAATCATTTCTACTCTTCAACACAAACAAAATGAATGGTCACTTTATAGGGGTTCATCAACTGGTTCAAAAGTTAGAATGAATAACACCAATCATTTCTACTCTTCCAAGACAAACAAAATGAATGGTCACTTTATACGGTTTCAACCACTTGTTTAAAAGTTGAAGCATTCTTGGTGATCTGAAACTGGCTCTTTACTGCAGAATGAACGTTGATTTCAAAACTGTTATTCAAAGTACACACATGAACAACACTGTTAGTAGCAATGCACAGTCTGACAGTCCACTACATGGTGATATACTTATCTGATTAATTAATTAATTGAAATAATTATTAAACAGGAAGTTCTTTACTTGTTAGATTTTGATATCAGTTGAAGCAGCTGATCATACAGAGGTAACAAATTTTCAATAATCAATGCTAATGCTGCTATTGGATAACACTCACTTTACCTACCTCGGGATTATGGAAAGTTAATCAACTTTGGCAGAAAAAAAGTCACACAAATGTTCAACACTCGGCTGAGCCGGGGTTCAAATCCGGAACCTTGTGGTTAAAAGGCAGAAAACTTACCATACCACTGCATAGACCACAACAACAACAACTATTGGGTTCTATGAAATTTTACAAGTTTCTATTTGATTAATTTGATATTGTTTGCGATATAGTAAGAGCACAGACATTGGAGATAAAGGCATGTTGTTTTTAATATTGAATAACCATAAACTGTCAGTAATATCTGTTGTTTGTACACCTTCTGCAATTGGGATCGGCAGTCAGCAAATGAAATCTAACTGTACAGTAAGAGTTGAAGGTATAGAATTTGTGTTACCTATTGTTTATTTTCCATCTTGTTCTCAGGTATCCTTTTCGTGACCATTTGAACTGCAGCGGAACAGAAATGCAGATAATTTCAAACATTCCAGTAAAGAAGGAGAGGAGATATTCTATAATAAATGCTTTCGATAGAAGCCAATTTTCCTGGCTCATTCCTGTCAGAGCTCAAAGTTAAACAACAAGTTGCAAACGTTACCTAAGCTCCGAGACTGTTTTTACTGCAGTTGTAATTAGTAAATGTTGCAGTATTAATTCTACAGTAAAAGGCCACACACTTAAAAAAAGGCTAAAAGTATTAGCCACAGACAGCACATAACATTTAAAACACTAATTGATCCGATGAAACAGTGTGATGGTAGATGCAAGCCATTAAGTTAACAATGGTACCAAGTACAATCTGCTGAAGGAACAAAAGAGTTCAAAATTCTACTAACAATATAGCAAAATGTTCAAGATCGGGACAAGGGGATTGTAAGTGAATAGTGTGGTGGTATGATGTCTTCAACGAAGTCATTAAAATGTGGAAAATTATGTCAAATTATGCCATCCAAAATGAATACTCTATTTGCCACTTATGGTATGGTGCTCCACTCCCTTGGGAGCTCTGCTAGAAAAAGTATTTTTTAAAACAGAGTTTAAGGAACTCACAGCTTTGCAAAGAATCTGACAGCCAAATTCAAATTCATCTTGTTCATAAATAGGTTATAAAAAATAGGATCGCAACACATGCATGTGGCTACTGACGCGAACTGATTTGTGTTGGGGAATATCAAGGATTCAATTTGTTGATAGTTACAGTATTTATATCCATTGGATTGTTGGACAATCACTTGACAATTCTACAAAACTTTTGAAATTTCGATGTTTTAGACCTAATATTAGAGCTTTAGATCTGACTAAGAGTACAAGATTTTAAGAGTGCACGCGTGTTTACCAGCAAACTCGTTGTCGAGAGGACGAGTTGTGCAACAAATTTTGTCCTCTCAACAACGAGTTTGCTTGTGCAAGCGTGCGCGCTCTTAAAATCATGTACTTGTACTCGTACTCATAGTCGGATCTAAAGGTCTCTAATATTAGGTCTAAAACATCGAAATTTCAGAAGTTTAACCTTTTGTACAATTGTCAAGTGATGGACCAACAATCCAATGGATATAAATACAAAAATGTGTAAATAAATGTTGCGAAATGAGAGAATTATTGTAACCTTAAAGGCTCTCCATGTGTGACGGTGTCGTCTGACACCGGGTTGCCAACTGCCAAGTGAATAAAAGTAAAATACAGTGAAGTGTTTAAAAAGGCTTAAAGCGTCTAGTTCATTTCTTTTCACGTTTTTCCTGTCGGTTTTGAATTTTCCGAATTCCTTCTTTCAGAGTTTGGGGCCATGTCCGTTCCGTCATTGCCTGCAGATTGTGTGTATTTTGCAAGCTAGTTCCTGTCACGTTGGCCCACACAGTGCTATGAAAGATAAGAAAGTATCTATTCGTACTTGAGAAAACAATAAGATATGTTTTTCCTAATTTTCGCAACAAAAAGTCGCTTTTACTTTGGAAAACCTGTGGTACGCGCCTGTACGTAGCTAAGACGAATAATTTCTTGAATGATATCGGCAACAATCCATCGCGGACATCCCTCCGGCTTTTCTTTTCGCAGAGCTCTTTTGCCACTGAATATAGTAATTGTGGTCATTTTGAAAAATATGTATCCATCGTTATCCTAGACTGTTCCACATCTTTGAAATCCCATCATACCTCGCGCGTCAAGTAATGACTTTTTACTCCTACTTATTTAACATCCCGAGCTGGCCTCAGCTTGATTGATATGTAGAACATGAGACGCATGATCATTCAAACACACAAGACAGACGCAATGTCATGTGTGTGTGATCAATTGATAGTGAGCTATGTTTTGTAAAATACAACATGTAAAACATTATGATACACACGATCACATACAAGTGACCGATACAGATGGTATAAACACATAAGATGACAGTGCACTAAGTTTAGTAAAATCCAACATTATGTGACACACGATCACACACACAGATCCGATACACAGGATATAAACAGCTCAGAGATATCCATTTCCCCGAAAAAATATGTCGATACAAAATATCTGAACTAAAATTATTTTGTAAAGCAGTGCGTTTTTAAAAGAAACCCAGTTCTCCGAAAACAATGATCCTATGATCCTAATTATGATGCATAAATTTTTCAAAGTTCTTTTAAAATCTGTTGTGTGCCGTCGCATGACACTTCTGGAAACACATGAAGTCGATGATATCTCATCAGTTGCTGAAATCGCCATTGTTTTCAAGTCATATGACAGCTGCGTGATTGTTCTCGAACATTTTGTATAAATAACACATTAGCATGCAGTTTCAAAATAGAATTCTGAGCGTAAAATAATATTAATTCGTATTCGAAAGGATTTCTGAGAAATTGTTAACACTGATCTGATGCATGAATTTTTAAAAGTTCTTTAAAAATCTCGGTTGTGCACAATCGCGCCGCTGACATTATTCATGGGAACACAGGTAGTCGATGATGTCTCGAAACGGTAAGTTTATCGTCATTGATTGTTCTCGAATCATTTTGTAGCTAGCGTGCAGTTTTAAAATAGAAATCTGAGCGTAAAATAATATCCTTGTTGTAACCGAAAGGATTTCTGAGAAGTTGTCAAAAAACATACAAAGAAATTTTGTAGAAATAAGATAAATAACAATTATATAAAATGGTATATAGAATGATAAGTAAAGTACAGTGGAACGCCATTAACCCTTACAGCCCCAGGCAAATTATCAACCTTCAACTTCTTACATAACTCAAACAAAGAGAGAGAAGAGATAGAATAGATATTTGTTTATTTAACCCACTTGCAGGAATGACCTGAATTGCTGGGTCAGTCAGCATTACATTTATAGCAAA
>JAODFW020974577.1:0-10476 GCA_027575235.2 Palythoa mutuki
TTAAGAAAAAGTATGGTAGTAGAGCTAAGCTTCTATTTACTGACACAGACTCCTTGATGTATGAAATCGAAACTGAAGATGCCTTCCAAGACTTCTGGGCTGATAAAGAGAAGTTTGACCATAGCAATTATGCTAAGAATTCTCCCTTCTTTGACTCTGCTCGAAAGAAGATCATCGGTAAGTTCAAGGATGAGACTGGAGGAGTGCCCATTGCCGAATTTGTTGGATTACGATCTAAGATGTACAGCTACCAGCTCGATAGCTGGAAATATAAGAGAGCACCTAAAGAACTGATTGCTGCTCTGAAAGAAACAGGTAAAGCGCCTGAGGCGCTTGTTACCGCTTTGAAGAAAGATGGTAAAGCGTCAGAAGGGCTTATTACTGCCTTGGAAAAGGGAGATGGGTCTCCTAAAGATTTAATAAGATCCTTGGATAAATATATGCAATCTCTTATGGGTGGTAAGACTGCTAAGGGGGTCAAGAAGAGTGTAATCAAAGCTAACATCAAACACTCAAATTACAAAGACATTCTATTAAAAAACGAACAGATGCGCCATCGCATGAAAAGTATTCGAAGTGATCATCACCAGATAGGTAGTTATGAGATTAATAAGGTCTCCCTATCATGTTACGACGACAAACGCTATCTATTAGACGATGGTATCACTAGTTATGCTTATGGGCACAGCAGTATACCTACGCCTGCGGCTACAGCCGAGCCTGTGCACTAAAGGTGTATCCAGAGGGCAGGTAGAGGGCAAATAGAGGGCGGGACCCTTTAATTCGCTCCGGCTTCGCCTCCGCTCTTAAAGGGTCCTCAAGGCCCTATAAGTGTATCCAGAGGGCAGGTAGAGGGCAAAAAGAGGGCAGGTAGAGGGCAAATAGAGGGCGGGACCCTTTAATTCGCTCCGGCTTCGCCTCCGCTCTTAAAGGGTCCCCAAGGCCCTATAACACCCTATAAGTGCCTCTAGCTCTGCGCATGCGCAGTAGAGTCTAATTTATTACTACTAAAGTAACACAATTTTCATCATCGTTAAAAACAGCACTTAGAGGCTCCAAAATCCAAATATTGCTGACACTCTTACGCTTAAATTGACACACTTTCAGCATCATTTAAGCGTAAAGCATTCTAACTACATAACATGAAAAAGTGTTCTCATACCCCCACGCTTAATTTAGCCTGATTTCATCGTTTATGCTCTTCGTTAAAAATGGTGCTTAGAGGTTCTAAAACCCAAGATTGTTGACACTCTTGCGCTTAAATTGGCACACTTTCAGCGTTAAATATGAATAGCGATCTAAAATCAGCTGCGGGGCGGAATCGCAAAGTGGGCTGAAACCCTCAAGTTCTATACTACTCGCCAAAATTTGGAGACTTGTTATCTATGGGTTGAGGTCTTTGCTTTGAAAAAATGAAAATGCATTAAGATATAAGAACCGGCACAAGTAAGGTCACTGTGTGACCTCTTGTTTTTACTCGAGTTGAAATGGCCGAAGAATAAGAATTTCTACGATACGGATGGACAAACCCAAGTTAAAACCCATTGCTTATGTTCAAAAATACCACATAATCTTTAATTTATTTTTCAAAAACCCCATAAAACTACAAACAACTGTATATAATTTGGTTACCATGGCAAAAGCCGAGTTAAGCAAACAAAACTCTTTTTGCCCTTTTTTGGTGATGTTATTTATTGAAATGATATTATCTAACGAAACAAGTACCACACTGAGGTTTTAGATTTTGGGTTTACCCTGGAATTAAGCTGGCCTTTAAAATATTTTTTCGTGCTGGATGAATCCCTAACCGCACTCAAAACCACACGATTACCTATAGTCTATACAACTGCACTACACTCGGTTCAATTCCCATTACATACATTAATGTTATTAAAGAACTACTGAAGCACATGTAATTAATTCATTTTAAAAGTTTTTAGTGACTGTATTTCTTCAACAGAGCTAGAATAAAACCTTGTAAAGTTAATGAAACCTTTTAAAGGTTTTCATTTTGTAAACATTGACATTTTCTCACGACAGATAACGTAACCCAGTCGCCACAGAAATTTTGTAATTGCACAAGTTAAATTATAAATTAGAGAGCAAAAAAAAAAAAAATGAGGTCCAAATTCACAGTATAATTTATCTCCTATGTTATTAAAGCTGAAAATAGCCTCGTCCACTCCGATGACAAGGCAGGTGGTAGAAGAAATAGATAAGTTAGGGGTCAATGTGAATTGGGGAAAATGAAACCTTGCTTCTGTATATCAAGTTTCTACCAAAATATCTTTCCTAATTATTTAGCCTCAGCCTGGGCTTGTTCTGAAGTTTTTCTTAATTTTTTGCCAGTTTATTTAAGCTTCGTTGTTTTTATAAAGTTGTTCAGTCACGTCTCTTCCAGAAAAAAAAAAATTCCTAATTATCGAGCCTCGGCCTGAGCATGTTCTTAATTTTTTCTTAAATTCTAGCCACTTTGAGCCTCGTTGTTTATATAAAGTTATTCTTATAAAAAAGCGTCTACTTGTTCACATGCCTACTCAGATTAACTGGCAGTCGCTTTTAGTGGGCAATAGTGTTTATTACGTCTTTACATCTTCCAAAATGAATTAAAATGAGCCTGGTGCTAGCAGCTGTTCACAGCTGTTGAAGCCTTACGAGGCCTCGTCATCACGGTAAATCTGACAAACAAGTTTTGGTTCCTAAAAAATAAAACAAGTAAAGTGCATGTTAGTGTAACGAATTGTGGGAAAGTTAGGCGGCATTTTTTTCACGGTCAGCTTGTTACCAAATATATGTGTTTTTAATATTTTGTAATATGCAGAGGAAGAAAATTTCAACTGAATGTCTTTTAGATTTGAAGTGAAAAGTAGAAAGAACACCTATGAAGTTAATATTTTAATCAACCTCTTGCTTCCAGCAGTTTTGCAGTTCAATTAAATGTAAAACAAAAATATCAGCATCCCGTGCATTCAAACAAAGCTTTTAATGTTTTCACAAACATTTTATGTTTTCACATTTTAATTTTGGTAAACTTTGAATGTTGTTGAACAGAACGGATCGATTTGCGTTTCAATGTGCCTGTATTGAATTGCCACAAAACTTTGAATGGTAGATAAAGAATTAAAAAATTAACTTTTCTCTTTTTTGAATTGCTCTGTAGAAATTTGACGAGCGTAAAAGATCTCTTTAATTATAATCCGCCCTTACACTGTACGTTCTTGAAGTATAAAATTCTGTCAGTTTTTTCAAGATTCGTCCGCCTAGAAAGCAGTTAACAGTGACAAATCTGTGTACTTTCTTGCTGCAAACAGCTTGCTATTGTACAGCACTTCACAGACAACTCAAAAAAGCTTGTTGAAGGAAAATGGTTTATAGCCAAAAAATCTTGTTGATTCATATTATTCTTCTTGTATGTCTGGCAAACGAGGTATTCAGCTTTTCGTCTGGAATAAACGGTGCCATTCCCAATGGAAAGCGACAAAATCAGGTACGAGAAGCGACAAAACCAGATTTTGATTATGCGATTCAGTAACTTTCTGTGCGAGATATTTTTAGATACTTTGATCAATTGCCGAACGCTTTCATTTCTTAAGGTCTAACTGTATATAACAGTGAGGAGAGTAGAGTCACTGAATTTTTGAAATGCTCGCAAAATTCGGCCTTTTTGATAGAGTTACTCAAATATTCGTTTTTGGATATAATAAAAAAATATGCTTGCTAAAAATACGGTCATAATCGCGTGCAGCTAAGTATGCAGTACACTCGTTTACCATTGGTTTACTCCCAGAAATGCAAATTAACAAACCTCATAGGTTTACGCTCTCCTAGTGGGTTGTTGATAGATAATTTGCCTCTTACAGTTTTTTGCACTATACTTTACATTCGCGGGAGTAGTAGCGGAACATTTTCAATAGTTATTCAATATCTAAACCTGTAACATCCAATATTCAAACTTCAAACTTCAAAACTCAATATTCAAACTTCAAAACTCAATATTCAAACTTTAAAACTCAATATTCAAACTTCAAAAATCAATATTCAAACTTTAAAAGTCAATATTCAAACTTTAAAAGTCAATATTCAAACTTTAAAAGTCAGTTTCCGAACTTTCGTTCACTTTCAAAACTAGTTTCCGTTATTTTCACATTCAAACTAAATTTCCAAATATTCAAACTAAAATTTCAAATACTCAAACTAAAATTTCATATATTCAAACTTTTCAAGTATTCAACTCAACTAAAGGCCGTATTCAATATTCAGTATTCCTCTTACATTTTTAACCCCCTCCCGTTAACAGCCGAACACCATTGTAGCCACTAAAGATAAGAATAGACTAACAGGGGAAAACTCCAGCTGACTCCAAGAGTTTATTCCCCGGGTACTCTGATTTTCATTCCTTAATAAAAATTGACTCCTATTGGAATACTAGCAGAGAGTTATGAGTTGAGGTTATATTCCTGGGACCACGGTAGTGCTACCATATCGCTGTCATAACTGGCATAAATAAATTATATTTTCGTTGATAAATTCAGTTTTTCTTTCGAAGGTCCACATTTCTGGAATTCAATTCCCACTGAATTAAAATCTAAATCGACACTTACGAATAAGCGCCGTAAATTCGAATATTGAGCAAAAGAAAATAATTATAGTGCAATGCAATAAAGTACGCGTTTACAAGCACAACAAGTTGTAGTTTTAAAACTATAATACTTGATCGGTACAGCCAAAGAACTATATAACTTTTATGTACTTACGGTTGATTGTTTAAGAATATAAAAAAATATTTTAAATAAACGCTGCCCTCAAAATAAATGCCGCCCTCGAATAAACGCCGCACCTAAATCTTCGATAAAAAAGGGTAACTGTTAAACAACCAGTTTATGCAGTTACGGCAGTTTAAATATAAGCCTTGTGGCTTCTATATCTAGACTGCCTTATATCAGTATCCATCAAATTCTTATAATAGATAAAATGAAATTATATTATATTATATTATATAATTGTATATATCTATTATATTATCTATTAATGTAAATTAACTTCTATCAAAAAAATGTGAAAAATGTAATATCACTGATGATTCTTAAATAAATAAATGATTGATTTATGATTGATTGATTGATTAATTAATTAATTACAGGATGAAAATCAAGTATCCCCCTATTTCTGTCATATGGCTGCACGCTTTTGCTACCAAAGAAAGAGAAGAGCTTGTAAAATAGAATTGAGAGCCAAAAATTATAATGGACATTACAAAAACCACTAAAACATAGATCAGGAATGTAATAACTAATAATGGTTTGTAATACGCAAAAAATATCCTAAAGTGTATTACTTTCATCTGTTGTTGATGTTTGAAATAAAGGAGAGATAAAAATCAATTTTGTTTTTTCTTTTGTTTAAAAACATCATCTGCTTAACTGTAACAACCTTATAACGATCGTTAAAATCAATTTCCTACGCACAAAAGTGTACAACTTTGAGGGGGTGAACCAAAAATTAAATGATAAAAGTGCATATTCTTAAGTAAAGCTTCGAAAGAGTTGTCGCGTGTTGAATGATGCAAAATCCAAGGACTTCCTGCCACGAATCAGGTGCCATGACTTATACACATTACAAAAGTTCTTCCGGTGTTTTCAACCGCAAAATCTGTATATGTCTCTCTGTATAGTCTCCCGCCAGGAATTAAGTTATTCTTTGTATTTTGTCATAGACTATAAAAGCTTTTCGCGTGCAGTCAGGTGAATCAGTGAGAAACGTTTCCATGTTTTCTCTTAAACAAATAACAAATAAACCAACTTACAGTTTGCAAAATTACGGGAAGGGGGAGCGGTGTAGAGGACATCTAAATTATTAGGGGGAAGTGCCCATCCCGTTTTCAAACAAAAATAACATTATAACATGTGAAAAAAATGACATTTTTATTTCACATTTATTTCACAAAATGTGAAATAAAAAGTTTTCTTTTTCATCCTCAGATGAATCGTGGAAAGTTCTTTTCGAAATTAATTTTCAACTCTTCGTCATTGATATCCGGATATTAAACATGCATGCAGGGTTGGATTGTTCAAGGGCTGGTTAACTTTATCAAAACTGCGTTTCAAGGATCGTACGAGATGCCGCATCCACGCCATTTTTTTAACAACTTTATAAGAACAACGAGGCCAAAATTTAAGAACAATTTAAGAACAAGTTCAGGCTGAGGCTTGATAACTAGGAAAGTTTTTGTGTTAGAACACTGACTAAAACTTAACGATAAAGCATAAAACATAAAAAGATGCTTTACAAACAATGAAGGTACTTCGCCTCTAAATTCAGCCGTACAATACATGTGTGGCAAAAGGTGTTTCATTTTTCAATACCTTGTTTTATTTTGTTTTTTCTTCATTAAAAACCGCTCACAGAACTAAGAACAAATTGAGGTTGAAATCGCAAAAAAATTAAGAGCAATGAGCCTCGGCAAAATTTACTGGTTCTTATAAAAAAAGCGTGAATGCGGGATCAATAAAGATCTTTCATCGGTCACAATGTAGAAATACAAAATAAATAAATGAAGGAATGATGTACCGCGTAAAAGATAAATTTGTCAGTGAACCAATCTGGTATAAACGAACACGGAATAAGTCTGCATCAGCCGTAGACAGCTGTTTTGCTCTTATTGGAGCTCTTCAGCACGACGTAATGCTCCCACGCGGCTGCTGACTTATTCTGTGCTCCTCTGCCATATTGGTTCTGTTGAGAAATTTCTCGTTTACACGGTAAATCAGCCTTCATTAATTCATTATAACTTTTTATCATATGGCAGGCTCGCCGAGCGGGCAAGATGAAGCGAATTCTGTGTTCTGGTTGGTTTCACTGACGAGCGGGCGAGATAGGCCCATCTTGCCCGCTGATCGGGATTGCCGGTTTTGTCGCCGCAAGAAAAAAAAATGCGTGGAGCGAAATTACATATTGAGTTTTGGGCAATGAAGTCGCAAAAAGGGGAAGAGATCAGTCAAAACAAAAACAATAGCATACGGACGAGTTTCGTAAATTTGTTCGTCAAAAAACGACAAATACAAAAATTTTAAACTGACGCAAAGTGATATAAAGACATGGAAGCCTTTTTGTCTTCCGGAAAACAGTTGTAAAGGGAAATTCTTCGGCCATATGATAAATCCTTTATTGAACAAGCTTGCTCGGTCAAGATGGCTGGATATTTGCCTCGTTCTTTTTTTGTATTTTCATAGACCTCGACTTCGTCTCGGTCTATAATAACGCAAAAAAGAACTTAGCCAATATCCAATCATCTTGACCTCACGCTTGTTCAATAACGCTCATATCTTTGTGGATCAAGGCAAAATTGAAGCAGCAATTTCTTTACAAGGAAAGATTTACGTTCAGAATACTGTTCACTTTTCTGAGAAAAAAATACTTAATCTTAAAGTTACAGCACAGATCAGTTAGTCCTTATAAGCGTGGAAACAAGAACGTGTATTAAAAATTTAACACTGAGTTAGTGACAATCAGCTTTTAAACAAGTGGGCCCAGAATATTTTAAGAATAGGCGCGTGGAAATATTACTACGCTCACTTCATAAAAATCTCCGCGGGTATATTTTTGCATATGCCTTTAGTCTTATACACTCTAATAGCTGTGTTGAACCAAAATTTTCTTATAACAAGGATTATATAGCAATTAAGAATTTTTCTTAGTTTTCATTAAGTCGAACGGAAAATACTCTGTGTTTAAAACTTTGGCGTTATACTGAGTTTTGTGTTACAAATTTGATTTAATTGAATGTTTCTGTTTTGTTCACTGCTGAAAAGGCAGTCAAAAAGGAACCACGTATTTCTTTCACAGACAATAAACCCAACGGGATGTCAAAATCTAAAAAATGACACACGGGATATTGGCATCATAATTAAGCACCTCCCTTGTTGGCATATAGGGAGGATGAATCTAACAGCGTGCAGAATAGACCATGAATAGATGAAAACTTCATCTGGAGTTGAGTGTCTTTCCGGCGCCATCTGTTCGCTGTGTTAGTTTTCAACGGAACAGTATTTATAAGCCGTGCTCACTTCCATGAAACAAATCAGTTTTATTTTAAAAACGAACTTAGTCGCAAGAAATAATGAAAAGGAATCTTTTGTTTTTATACTTCTATCTGGTTCTATTCGTCCCGGATATACTCGGGTTTGCCGTTTGGTTTCCCACGCCGGATAAACACAAACCAACAACCGGAAAAAGAACCTACAAGGTAAAGTTTGATTTAAGTTTAAGGCCCCGACTATATGGAACGGGCTAGACCGGTTGAGCGGGCTGAAAACACAACTTTAGCCCAGTATTACATGATACGAGCTGGCCCCACCCGGCTACAAAGTTGGCCGGAGTTTCGTAATTGTTTACAATAAGGAGTGAAACTGCAGAAAAAACGTTCATTGACTCGTCAAAGCGAGGCCCGGCTAGCCCGGTTGTGCAATTATATGAAAAATTTTAAGCCCGGTTTGCCGGGATCCCGAACGGTTGTTGTTGGGATCTCGGCAGACCGGGCAGAAAATTTTTCATGTAATTGCGAGCCAAATTTTTACAGATTTCATGCGGAGGGCCAGGATCTCGGTAGAAAAACTCAGCCCGCTCAACCGGGCCAGCTCGTCTCGTATAATCGGGGCCTAAGGTTACATATGTTCTGTAATTTGACGCAATGGTGCGTTCATGTTGTAACGAGCGAATTCGCGTTCATGGCCACCGTTGCTCCCCCTCGTTCTAGTTTGGATCCAATACTGGGATCTTTCTCGGGCTTGAGAGCCGAAAGAATAAACATAACAATTCGTTGAGAGTTTTTTTGTGATCAGTGTGCTTGCTTACAAGTCGAATCTTTGTTTACATTATTTGCTTCATCAGCTTACGTGTCTCTCTTTCTAACTGAGATACAAATTGAGAAGTACTTAATATTAAAAGAGCTTTCAAAAATAAAACTCTTCTAAAACAAGACCGATCCAGATACGTTAAATACTGTTCTTGTGATGCGTTTTTGAATATTGGGAATTTTACAAAGAATGGAAGAACTCGCACTCGTTAAGTGTTTTGCCACCCAGTTGTTTTGTGGTTTCCCTGAAACTTCATGTATAGAATCTAATTTTGGGTACTAAATCCATTTTCTTTGCTGTTCTCAGGTTTTAAATTCAATCTAGTTTTATTTTGGTTCTTTGTCCACCTAAAGCTGTATGCTAATGCAGCAAATGTAAACAGTGACGTCAGAAAAAATTCGCCCATTGATTCTGCCCAATGAAAGCGTCATAATGTTCGAACACACTATGTCAAAATTAGTAGTAAATCCGAGACTGTCCGAGACGCCGAGATGGCCTTTTTAAAATCCGAGCCCGAGACTTTAGAAAGCAATGAATGATCCGAGACCGAGACTATACGATACAAAAAAATCCGAGACTGCGAGACGGAGAAAAAAACAAAAAATACAAGACTTGGAGACATGGCAAAAATATGACGAGATTTCGAGACCTAGCCGTATTTTGCCGAGACTTTCATTTTTTAAGAATTCAGAATCAGAATTTTATTTATTAATATTTCCTTTGTTACAAGCATTTTTTTTTGTCTTTTTTTACATATTTAAAATAAGGAACCATTCGCTACCCCTACATATGATTATTTACAAGAACCACAAAATTTTGGTCGATGCTCATAGTGCTTAATTTTTTGCATAAAGTTAGCCTCAGTTGTTCTTTTTTATACATCGTTGGTAATCATAAATGCCTTTGTTCAGAATTCGGAATCTGTTAAGGTATATCTTTTGAAAAAATTTTAAACAAATCATTTCAACATTCTACTTAAGAAATAAAACATGTTCATAGCCTGGTGAAAACTGAAGCGAATGTTTGGGAGAATTCGAGAGTAGATCAATGAAAACCTGAGACACAGTCAAGGGTTTTCAACCGCTCGAGAATTCTTATTTTAATTTTAATGATAAATGAATTACCATTGTCTTTGGCGTTGTCTTCCTCGTTGGTTAAGGACTCTAATATTCACAGTACACTTAAGGTTACTGGACAACTTGGGCGTTTTTTTTAGTTTTCATTCGATATCTCGCTTGATATCTATCACAGACCTATAAACCCATATATCACTGGAAAGATTATGAAATTCTCTAAATGAATATAAAAATTATTTAGCATATTCTTTATCGTAAGGACGAACTGAAGCTCTACCGTTTTTATCCAATTTTTCCCTTTAAAAAGTTAATTCGAACTCAGTTCTTAATTTCTGCTAATGCTTGCATCTTTTTAACTTCTTCAAAGTGTGTCGATCAAAACCGTGTCGGCGATTTTTAATTTTTTTAAAGTCAATCATTTTTTATATCTATTTATAGAAACTTGCAGTCATTTCAAATTCGCCGACACAGTTTTGTTCTTTAAGTAAGCCACTGTAATTGTACCAAATTTTGTCGCAAAATACAAACAATTCAGTGAGCATCAACTT
>JAODFW020974676.1:0-10474 GCA_027575235.2 Palythoa mutuki
ATATATAAATATAGGCTTCCAGAACAGAGAAACTAAGCCGGCGCAGATATAAATTATTCATGTAAAGCACCTATCGGTCAGTTCGCCAACCGTTATCAGAAAGCAAATAGTTGAAACGTAATTAAAACTACATTCTACATTTAGCTTAAAAAGTAATATAAACTACATTTTATATGTTTTGTACAAACACTTGAGAACGGAATTCAAACTCTTGGTTTTGGCGTGCAATGTTTTTCTTGCATGGAAGAAAAATGTCTTAAATAATAATCAAGCCAGTAAAAGCTAACACGCCTCCAAACAAAAATAATTACAGTAAAACTTTTTCGCACCACTAAAACAGGAATATTTGAAAAAATAAATAATCACAAGAAAACACAATTCAAAATTTTAGACTTTTCTTTGGCCGTCTTTAGTTGGCTTATTGTATGTTGTTATTTCTTAATTCCTACTTTTTCAGTTGCACCTATGCCTGTTTAAAGGGAGGGTTTTTCGCAATGGATGATTTTGTTTTAACAGAAAAAATTTTATTGTGTTTTTGTTGAAAGCTGTTAACAAGAAAAGCATTCATGTTAGCTTATCGGAAATCGTTTTGACGTTGTTTGCTCCTTTGGTTATTCGCTCCGTGAGATTTCACTCGACCGTAAAAATACTGACACAAACACTTGTTCATTTTTATTAACGACAAAGGAAATTTACGAAGCAAAGAATAAAATTCTAGAAATAATCATGGCGAATTGAAATTTTTTCTCTTTACTTGCACCTGTCAAATAGGGTGTTCCAAATTCTTCGAGCTAAACTCCGTTGTTTTTTTAAAGCGGCAAATTGCTAAAAATATCCAGTTTTAAAATATGATTACACCCACCGTTAGAAAGGTTTTGCGCCATAAGTGCACTTTCGTCTTCGCGCTTCTTGCCGGAAACTTTATGGCTCCTCTACAACAAATTTCTCCGAAAAGCAAACTGTGTGATTGAACACACCTCACAATATAGTAAGTTATATTTGTTTAGTTCATTCGCAAAGAAGTGTCAAAGCGCAACGGTTTTGATTTAGTTGATTTCATGTTTACTCTGTCGGCTTTCTCTTGAGATAAATAGAAAAGATAAATCATGTGCGAAGACTATGAGAAAACCATTAGCTAGTGTCAGGAGAGTAAACTCGATTCCTTCCCGCAGCAAATACAACATTAAAATCTTTTTGTGTCTCTCTAATTTATTGGACATATCCGTCCAAACAGCAAAGCCGATCTCTATAGGTCACGAAGAACAAGTATATCATTTTAAGTTCTCAGCCAATCAATGTTAAAAGAATGCTTTTAAAGTTTTTCTTTAACGATACAATGAATATCTCGTTCTAATACAATTATTCCCCGGCTTTACAATAGTAATACTCTTATGTGAAAATTGGAGTGCCGGTAAACGTATCAGTAGGCTCTGACATCTTGGAATTAATACAGAGTTCTTTAGAATTCATTAAGCCTGGATGTGTAATAGTGTTGAAACTTTGAAAATATAAATCAAACAAAAGCAAAATAAATGATGAGCACTCATTACTTTGCGGTGGAAGATCAAGAAACACTATTGTTTGTCTAACATATACAGGTATAATTTATTGAAACATGGGACTAGTCATGATAAGATGATATTTTTAAAACAGAAAAAAAAGCTACGACTTCGATGTATGACGAGGGTCCAAGCTAGAAATAGAATAAGCAATCTTTTTCAGTGAAAATCCCCTAATGTAATATTGCCAGAGTTTGATTACTTGAATTTTACGCCGGAATGGATTCGGCTGATAAGAAACTGGTTACCGTATCCAATCAGATCAAAGTATTTGCAATATATGTATATATATATCATCTTTAGACAGTTATGTGTGGAGATTGGCCGGATATTCTTACAAGTCGAGTATAGAAGTTATAGAAGTGAACAAAACCGATCTTTAAGTGTCTGATAAAATTTGTTATTTAACTTTTCATAAACATGGCCAAGATTTTTGCTTGGATTTGCAACAAAAACTAGCAAATCAGTAGAAATCTCAAAATATATAATTATACAGTATGACATTTAACTCGATACAATCTTTAAGTTGCTGTTACTTGTGAGTCTACTTAATGATTCAATCGGTTAATAAAACGTTTCTTAAGGCCTACACTTGGGGCCAATGTCATCCATCATAGCTCAACCCCGCTCAATGATAGAATGTTATTAGAACGCAGTTTCCTTACAGTAAAACGATCTAAAACTACACTGGAGGAGACATGTATTTAACACTTAGAATATGAGCTCCCATTTCTATCGGCTGATCGAATGGCGAGGTCGAAGCCTCAGTCTCAGGTCTCTTATTTCTTTTTTTGTACCCAAATATAATTATTTATTCAAACCGAACATCGACTGTGGTGGATATTATGCATATTTTGTCTTAGGGTGTATTCCTTTGGGATGATCCAGATCTGGATCAATGATCCAAAATCACTCGGATCATGACGCATCAAAGAAACCAATGAATCCGCTTTGGGAAAGGATTTGTCGGCTCCTTTGATGCGCCATGATCCGAGTGATCTTGGATCATTGATCCAGATCCGGATCATCCCAAAGGAATAAACCCTTAGAGTGCCAAAAACACTCGAGTTATTTGTTTCAGAGGGAAGAAGGGATTGGGACCTAGATTGTTGTCATAGTAACAATTTAATATACATCATTCTTAGCAAAACAGTTATGCAAAGTTTTAGGATCATGGAACATTTGTTGCAGGAAATAACTAATGTTTTGTGATTTTACCTCGTTTACTGTTCTGGTTTGACGTCACAGCTTGCCTAATTTGCATAAATATCTTGGGAACCAAACAAGCTATTTCAATAAAATTAACGACATTTTTCTTCACTGTCAAAAGCCTTTCTAACTGACTATTTCTTATTTTTTCGATATATATGCACTTTAATGATGCCCATAAACTGTTTTCAGTGCTGGCCGGCCGTGTGCTTGGAAGTCTGTCCAGTGAAACTTGTCAAATTAGTGATTCAAATTGAATATTTTTTTCTTACCTTTAAAAATTCATTTTACACCGTATTTTAATTTC
Source organism: Palythoa mutuki (assembly GCA_027575235.2). Classification (NCBI taxonomy): domain Eukaryota; kingdom Metazoa; phylum Cnidaria; class Anthozoa; order Zoantharia; family Sphenopidae; genus Palythoa; species Palythoa mutuki. The sequence goes on from JAODFW020974676.1 coordinate 3,076, forward strand.
TTGCTGCCTTTGTTTTATCTGGAACTGATTTGTCAATATTACAAACTACAAAATTAATCGTCTTTACAAACGGCTAAAACTCCGAAACTCTAGACGCCATATTTGATTTCACAGGCTCTATATATCTATTTAGCAAATAGATTCCATGTCGCCGTGCGTCTGTTCGGTAATAGATAACAGATTACGTCAAAATGTGGTAAAAAAATGGCATACGGGGCGATAGCGAGTCACTGATGGTCTTACCATCCTCTACAGACGCACGGCAACATGGAATCTATTCGTTTTCTACAATAAAGAATTAAACTTTATTCGTATATAAATAAAAAAAGCGAGGGGAAAACTTTATCATGGTCACATCAATCGTGAGTTTGAAAACTTCTTTTCACCTGAGCTAACTCCTTCCTCGAAAAAGGGCAGTCATCACTGTCTAGGATCACATAGAATATCCGGCACATCAGTGCCTGCTGTATCCTGTAAGCACCTCAGCATGTAGCTTTGTGAAATGATTCAGGTGGTGCGCTGCTCCGCCGGCACAGGGCTGGCGCCAGCTATATGATCCCTAGATTGTTTAATTCGACTGCTGATTTCGTTTACGATTCCCAGTCCTTGCTGTACCGGCTACTTAATTAAGTCCGTATTCGATTCTCACAACGTTTTCTTCTCACGATCGTCCGCCACACGCATCTCCATCTTTTTAGGAATGCATTTCGTTGTACCGCTGTCGATGGCAGCTATAAATTGCTGAAATCATTGAAGGGAAACTAGATACATTCCTCAGTCGTCCTCCAAGAGTTGGAAATGGTTTTTAAACTCAATGTTTTATTGTACTTGAAGGCCGAGACTCGCAGCAAACAGCTTCCTGTCATAGAGACGGCGCTATGCCTGACCTTTAGCGGGGACCTGCAGGCTCAGATGAACCTTCATGCTCATAACTCGATGATCTGATACAGGCTTCAAAACATGTTGTATGCTTTTGCAATAAAAAAACTATATCGCCACTTCTTTTTAACTGATATACAGTTCAACTGAAGTTTTACCACGATTACTCATGCAGTCGTAAAACGTCCACCTATTTCACTGACGCATCTAAAAACAAGTGTTGACTGGCAGAAGGGTATTCTTTACAAAATGTCAGCAAGATAATTTTCGATACGTGATAGTGCATGAAGTACTGCTTCTTTCTTCTAATGGCTGTACTTTTTTACCGATAAAGCCTTCTTAGTAACATATAAAAAAACATCTATGTCACCAGTTTTTTCTACCTCTAAGTCTCAGTATATATAAAATGACCACGAATAACACATACGTGAGTGAATAATTTTGGACTTTCATTGCCATTTTTCATACTAAATGTTTCATGTTTCTTGTCTTGGCACTGTTTTCTAGATGTTTACTGAAATTAAAGGTACTAGATACTACTTATCTCAAATTCCCACATAGTTTGGTTTTAAATTTAGTACAAAAAGCAGTATTTTCTAGTTTTTACGGTTTTATCGCTATAATTTTTATTCCAAGGATGATCATGACAGATTTAACTTTCACATACATATGATGTTTCGGGAGTGCAGCTTCTATCGTCATTACGGTGCAAAATAGATTACCGAGACTTTAAATAGAAACATATATAAATAGAAAATATCATCTTTTAATTTCTATCCAGAAGGAAAATTAATCTAAAGGCTACATTGGAGTAGCATGAAGATTTGGTGCATTTAAGTTAGTTCCATTAAAGGACCTATATAATATCGACTGGAACTTATACGCTTGATTTACGCTGCATACCAAAATATTGCAATTTCATTTGTCTGTCAATCTGAAATAAGCGGCGATTCCAACTGTTTTTGCAATCAAAAGTTGAAAGCACGTTGTATAAAAGTTTAGATTAATGAGATAGTTATTTCGAAATACTTTAAACAATTGATCTTTTTTTCAGATTTTTGGCTGCGCTTTCCTCAGTGAAGGCTTTTTTAAAATAAACGATTTAATTGATCTTAAATTAGTGAATCTTTCATCTCTATCTTTTTTAGCTTGCATGACACAAATTTTTTTCATTCATTTTAGTTTAAATAATGTTCTGAAATATATAATTAAGGCCCTTGTACAAGTCAGCAAATGTGTTAGATAACAATGAGTACAGTGAAAAACACGACATCACAGTTATTGACCAACTGAAGTACCATCGGAGTTTGTCGTTTGACAAGATTTGTTTTCAATAGAAGATCGTTCTGCGGAAAAGCAACTCAACTAACCAGCTAATCAAATACTGACATAAAGGAAAAATATGTAATAAATGTTTGGCGGAATTTACAATAAGGATTTATGGTTAATAATATGCTTAATGAAAACCACCAGGGTCATTTGACTGCTGGCCTGACCTCGAGTTAGGTTTTAGAAAACTACCTCACTAATGCAAGAAAATATGACCTCAGCTCCAAAGAAGAAACAAAAGAACAAAGAATTTTGCCGGGAAGGATGTCTAGTTAGAACGTAAAGATTGCCGCGTCTGATTCCGTTGCGTAAATAAATTCAGTTTTATAGAAAGCTAGAAATTTGCGATTTGGGGACGTGCGACATTGTTTTGCATATCCAACGTTAACAAAATAATAAATAAGAACTATGAAGTTATTTATCTCCTGTATAGAAGCACGTACACGTATTCAGCCGTCGCCATTGTTAAAAACTTTTCATTTTTTTTTTATCCAAAACGAGGCCCCGCACAACATTGAGTCTGTATATGCTAAAAGGTCTTAAAAGATTGAATGTGTGTCGTGTTGTTTGACCGCAACTCTGCTTTTTCTTTATGAATTAGCTGGGATATTTTTATCTTAGTCTGACAATGCTAATTATGTGCACTTTTTGTTTCATAACGGTATAACTTCGTTTTCGGGTCTTCGGTTGTAATCAAAACAAAAGAGTAAAATTAAAGAACTTGTGCGACTTTATAAGACTAACAGAATATTTCCCCTCGGTGTAAGTTACCCCGATTGACTCATTCAATGTTGCTTTTTAGCAATACTTGACAATTGAACAAAAGAGAAAAGTCGGACCAAGCCGAAAAGCAGCCGTTCCAACTAAGATATGCCTTTCTCGCACTCGTCCTAAGTTCCCGGTAACCGTCAACTGAGTAAAGTTTCTATTATTCAGGATCAGACTCTGAAAATATGATGTAAATAAGTTTAATTTATGGTTGTATGTCAAAGATATTACGTTACTGACTAGCATCTAGATCTGAAATGTTTTAAGCGGCTATTAGAAATAATGCGCCATAAATATTGTGTAACTGTTTTCTTTTATCAGTTTATGCCGTTATTCATCTTACCTTCAGTTAAGAAGCAAACAAACTTGTTGGGGCTGTTGTTAATCTATCTAAAGTGAATAACTTTTAGTGTAATTTGGAGATTTGTGTCACTGAGTTCACCACCAACGATTGATTAGCGATCCTGATCAAGCTTTCATTCGCTGCATCTGTCAAGCCGTAAAATAATTGTGACACGACTGGGTGTAATTCATAAGTGCCTTGGCAGTAGAGCCAGACCCACTCTCGGGCTCAGTGCTGCCTAATATCACCTAATATTGCCCAATTCCATTCAATAAAACAAAATATTGCCCAACATTTCCCGTCGCTTAATTTCGTTTTTTAAGACCTTAATCCCTTTTCATGTCCTTGTTTACATCACTATCAGCATTGTCCAGGTATAATGGGCTTAGCGGAGATCTTGCTTTAATTAATTTTTCGAGTTTTTTTAGGAATTGAGAGTTGAAAATTGAACATATAAATTGGGAACAAATTAACTTAGAGAGATTTATTAAGTTTAAACAGAAAAAGTATTGTTACATTTAAAAGACCCAAAACATTCCAAAAAATAAACGTAAAAAAAAAAATTAAAAAAAAAACAAACTTATTTTAATCGGAAAAGCGTGGGAAGAATACGGATGTTTTCAAGGATTTATCGTTTTATAATTATATGTGGCCTGGAGAAGTGCAATTTAAAATAATTTAAGAAAAAATTAATCAGTGAAGTTTTGTTAAGGGGAAAATCTTATCTATCTGTTAAATGATGTAGAGCATTCTTGTAAATTGCAATAGTCTTTTCCGTACCTTCAAACTGTTTGGATGTAACGCCCTCGCTTCAGTTTTAGGAATATATTTAATTAAAATCGTTGGTAAAACTGCCCAAATCATTTCGAGTATGTCTTCATATTCCTTCGTCGTAAGTATTCCGTCAACAAAGCAATTATAGATAAATCTGCATGTTATCCTAAAACTCATCTACCGTCTGCTTCGATGGACTCCATCTACTTACCTTGTAAGTTTTTATTTGAAACAGTGTAAAACAGAAAATTCATTTAATGTTTCCGGAATCAGCTTGAAATCTGGGATTAAAAAAGAGATTGTTTAACAAATCTTCAGGAATTATCTTGTTTTGAACAGCGCTCAAATCTGTCTAAAATCATGTATCCGATACTGGGTCGGTAAGGTTAGTTTCAAGTGAAAATTAACCATACCCTTCAAAGGTATTTTGTCGCATTTCATTTTGCTAATGCGGTGTGTGGCAGTGAAGTGTTTACGTCTAGCCGACAAGATTTTTTTTTAGATTCATGATAAGCAGATGACAATCTATCCCCACACATCATACGATGAAAATTTCCCGCATTGTTATTTACTGTACTCTGTAATGCTAAATTTTGTCGCCCTCCATGAAGAAGCGAAATCGACTGTTTTTCCTAGTACAACGGAAAAACGTTTAATAAAACGAGTCAGTTATTAACTGGAATAGATTACAATTTACGATCAACGAATTTGTTTTAACTGCTGCAAAATCTACTCAACTTAATTTTGTGAAATTCGACTTTTTCATGTCAAATTTGTTAACAAAGTCAAAAATGCAGCTTATTAAGATTGCTTTAAATTTGAAGCATTCTCCCTGTTCTCAGTTAAACAAAAGTTTGTGAGAAAATTGTCTGAAATTATAAACACATTAGGCCAAAAAACAGTGCAATCAACAACTATATAGAATTGCTAGTTCATTCCTTTGCAAAAAAAAGTTTAACAGTGCTTTGGTTTTTTTTTATGTTAAATAGACTTATACTTATGTATATTTAAGTAATAAAACTTTTTTTTCTTTTAAAAAAACTTGTTTTAAATTACAGAAAACTTAACTATCAAAACAAAAACAAATTAAGTTCAGTCGACTGCAACAGATGAGAAACTCTCAGAAAATCTACACAACTACACAATAAACTGATCTGCATTGTAAAACAAATGCATTCATCAAATTTAGAGAAAACTGGCAATTAAAAGAGTTGCAATTATTTCTTCTAGGAATCAAACCGCTTGTTCTTCAGAGTGCAACGCTGAGGGATGAGAAGCCTTTTGGAAAGTTCACCCACCTACGCAATTTAATATACAACAAATGGGCGGTCTATTTTTTAACTATAAAAACTGAGATGCTTTTTCTAAGTTGAATGGAACTAGTGAGTATAACATTTTCAATAATAGCTTCCAGAATTCCAGTTGTTGAAAAACAATAAATATACCTTTATCATGTGCCCACATTCATCATGACCATAGGGAAAAAATCTAACTAGTTCAGAATAAAGATTCCGGCATAATTATGATTAAAGGCGGCTGCAAATTTCCGTTGAAGCAAGAAAGTGATAGCATCATTGTAGCTGTTTCGTTATCTGGCCAAACTAAAAAAATAATAAAAACAAAACAAAATAGAAATAAAAATGAATAAAACTAAACAAAGAACTTTTACTTGCCTGAACACAAATTTCTTGAGTAATATGTTAAAAAAATTAATGCGGTGCAGGTGATACAGTGTGAAAATTATTTCAATAAGTCTAAGTTTAATGGCGCCAGCGGTGCGAATTCAACAATATAAACAGAGAATTTAATATTCCCAGAAATCTTATTTTTGCCAAGACATTTATCCTTTCATATTTCAAAAAAACAAATTCTTAAAAAAAACAAATTAAGTATACTTAATTGATCTGATAAGGAAAAATACTTTTTAAAAATACTCCAGAGTGCTCGATGGCTTTTGCCAGAGCTGATTAAAAATTATTTAACAAAAAGAAAACATTTTGTCCTTGTCTTCATCCTGGTGAATTTAAGCGGGGCAAACGTTTGGGAGAATTTAATAGCAGATCAGTGAAAACCCGAGATGCAGACTGCTCACAAACTTTGCCGAGATCTTCAAATTCTGGCTCGGCGTTTATACTTAATTGTATTTCAACTAAATTCTAGAAGATTTGTGGCTATAGGACAGATCGAAGCAGCACTAATTATTTTCCAAAACAAAAGGTGGTTAACGAGTAGTGGTTGTTGTACGAAATAATTACATAAAAGAACTTCTTTTTTATGAGCCGAAATAAAATAATTTTCAATATATAGGGGGAATTCAAATATCAAATAAAAATATATAACATACAGTTTTTATATTACTTACATATAAAAATAAAAACAGTATTGCTGTGTTCTTCCAAAGTTTGAAGATACGTAAACCATTTTGTATTTTCTTTCGCTTCTTTTGAAGCAAAAGCAGGTACGTTTGAACTGTTTTTCAAACTAGTTTTTCTTAAAACCTCTTCGGGAGTTTAGTTTATTAAGGGGTGTATCCTAGATAACTCCAGATTAACTGAATTAGTCACTGTTAACACATTTAGTTTGGATTTTTGTTTGAGCGCGATTAAAGTTTAATACCAAATGGATTACAGAAAACATTCATTTATTAAATTCAAAATGCAAACGATAAACAGCTTTTCAAAAATGGTTTATTCAAAACACTGCTGTACCTTCCTTTCTAATTCTAGGTGGGCAAAGCGATGGAAAAAATATTAAAGATGTGGAGGGGAGATCCGTTCTTCCATACAAACACTCCTAAAGGTGAAATGAAAGAACCGTAGGCAGAGGCTCACAATGTTCTCCAAACAAAAGCCAGGTCCCTGTGAACCAGTTGATGATGCACAAAACCATAAAAAGTCAGTGGCAATTCATGTTTTTGTCTCAAAGAGCAGAAATGATTAATGTTACTCATACCAGTTTTTGAACAAGTTGATAAAACCCTATGAAAGCAACGACCACTCCGATTTTTTTTGTCCTGAAGAGTAAAAATAAATGGTGTTATTCATTCTAACTTTTGAACAAGTTGATGAAACCCTACAAAGCAACCATTCATTTTGTATGTCTTGAGAAATAATTAACAATTAGACCCGCAGCTCGCACGCCCATGAGGCGAAGCTAAGGGTCTAATTGTTTTAGTATCACCCAAATAGTCGGACAGAAAAGGAAATAATAAAGATAGCAAATGCATGTTGAAGAAATATTTATTTGGAAATAAACTGAAAGAAAGCGTCACGCTCAATGGCGCCAAACTTTGAACTCAGTTCGAGA
>JAODFW020974774.1:0-10470 GCA_027575235.2 Palythoa mutuki
GACCTCTTACTGCAAAGGGAGTATTAGGGCGAAAAATCTGGCAAATTCCGTGCTCCTAATCATATTGGTTCACTAACATGTTTTACTCAGTACCTCAGCCGTTGACTTTGAAAACCCTGACAAAAGGAAACATCAAATGGCGCCATAGCTAATTAGCGACTTAGTTGACTTAGGAACTCGGCTGGAACAACAACTTGGTTTAGCACCCTATCACACGTTACGAAATCAGTTAAGTCTTCGCTACAAAATCTACGTTAAAATAATCGGGAGAAAGATAGGAAAGAAATTATACACAGAAAATCAAGCTCAAAACTAGCATTGCACGCATCTATAAAATCAAAGTATGGTTTGAGCAATATTTGAGTGACGTTACCAATTTCAAGAAACGCAGAAACATTACGCAGTTGAGAATATCCGCTATCAAATTTCCAATCGAGACTGGTCGGTATAAAAAGATCCCAAGAAAACAGAGAAAATGTACAATGTGTGACCGAGACAAAATGGGTGATGAATTTCATTACTGGTTTAATTTCGTTGCAGCCACGAAAAGTTTATCAGAGATTAGAGTTACATTCCTTAGGAGATTGCTCGAGGTAAATTCAAATTTTTCACTATATATTATCTATGAAAGATAAAACAATACAAAATGTAAGTAGTAACTTTATTCATCAGATCATGAGTGCATATCATGATAATAATAATAATTAGCATTTATATAGCGGCTTTTCCATGTGTATATTATCAAAGGCGCTTAATTTACAATAACTAGTACAAGCTTTTACAGCTGAGGGTCTTAGACAGTCCGCTACTGCGGCTCAAATATATATTATCATTAAGAAATGCCCTCAGTAGAATAGACAGACCACAAACACCGGGATCACTACCCTCATTTTTTTCGACAAGTGCAGTGGGTTCTTTTAAGTCCCTCAACAGAGAGATCGAGAGACTGGACCTACGGTTTAACGTCCTTATCCGAGAAGACGCGAAGGTCTAACCATTCGCAGGTGTAAGAGCAAAGGCAGCACCTTCTCCTCAGTTACTTTAAGACCCTGAGTGGTGGTCCGGATGGGAATCGAACCCGAGCCTCCCACACGGCAGACTGGTGCCTTACCAACTAGGCTAACCAGGTGGCGGTTATAAAGTAATAGAAAGTTAAGGATGGTAGGGGATTATGCAAAATGAAGTAAAGTAGGAATGGATGAGAGAGGAGATAAGGACAGGCATAAATGGATACGAGCAAGGTGAGCAGTAGGAAACAGATGTTGAAGAAGAGAGGGGTTAGGATAAAGGAAAGTGCTGGGATGAATAGCAAGTGCACAGATAGGAGGAAATGGCAAGTAGGAAAGGGAGAAGAGAGAGATCAGGTGAAGGAAAATGGTTAGAAAACAGGAGGTGAAGAATAAGGAGATAAGATTAAATGCAAAGGCGAACAGGATGAGAGGGGAGATGAAAAAGGGGACAAAGAAATTATATGCAAAAGTTTGAAGATCCTTTCAAACATTAAATTCTGATTGTACTTGTTGAAGAAGGTTAATGATACTCAAAGAAAACATAGAAGAAATGGAAACAGGATAAAATGTAAAGGGGAGAGGAAGGGATTATTAAAGACTGAAGTATTAAAGAAAATTCAAACATTTTTTTTATATTTTCTTCGATTATCATTAACCTTCTTCAACAAGTACAATCAAAATTTAATGTTTTAAAGTTTCTTCAATATCAGCCAAACTTTGGAATAAAATATTTAGGTAGGTAAAGATTCTCAAACAAAACAACTAAGAATTTTTTTCTATTCAAGTCAAACTTTGGAACTATAATTAATAACCTTTGTGGGAAATGTGCAGTCACAAAACTTGCACTGAACAACTGGCTTTTCTTTGTTCTTCTTGTTTCCGCAAACCTTCTTGATATGTTTCTTGAGGTGTGACAATCTACCGAACGTGTTATTACACTCCTCACACTTGAAGGGTCGTAGATGATCGTGACGAGTGCGAACATGCATAGTAAGTGTTGAGTCATGACGGAATGCAAGCCCACACCTAACAGCAAATATCAAACACATTTTATATCATTTTTAAAAACACTGACAATGACCTTACTCATTAGTAATCAGTAATAATAACTGAGGTAACTGCAAGCTAGGAGTGCAGTCATTAGGCTAATGTCCAAGGGACACAAAAAAGCAATTACTGAAAGAATTTCCCAACTCAAATGGTAAACAAATGAGTCTATTATAACCAATTTGTTTACCAAAACATTCCACACATTGTTATTTCTGGTATTGCCACCGACCAGCAAAGTCAAGTTTTTACAGTGTTTTTGTGAACAAAATCTGATATCTGTTTCACCCACATGCTCACGTAAATTGGTGTTATGAACAGCATTACAGGTCTCGCAGTTCAGCGTCAGCCATTGATTTAGGTTAATTCTACATATAATAGACAAATTTACGGACATTTAAATATCCAGTTCCAAAGATGCATAATTTGGCATTATAAAAAAATAAGTTCGATCCTGGACTGGGTTGTTCAAAATGCTGTTAATTTTAACCATCAATTATGCCAAAATTCAAAGAGTAGTTTCTTTACCAAAGAAAATGGTTGTTATAAAAAATGTTCAGATTTTAAGAGAAAATTAAAATTATTTATAAAATTTAGTCCAAATATTTATCTAATTACTCTTTATAAGGTGGGAAACAGGCACATAGATTAAAATTTCAACCCTGAGTTAGTGCAAATCTGCTATAACAATTTTTGACTAGTTTTACTTCCAGCTGCATGAGGTCAAACTGCTAATAAAGAATTAAGTTCGAAAGGACACATTAAATGAAACTCAAAAAATCAAATTTTATTTGATGGCAAGTTCGAAAGGACACACTAAACGAAACTCAAAAAATCAAATTTTATTTGATGGAGCATACCTGCACACCTCCCTGAGGCTCAGCCCTTCCCCCATCCTTCTCATAACTTTAAAGAATGTTTAACACTGAAGCAAAAACACTTTCACCATTAACTGAGGAAACATTCACCTACCTGCTACATATATAAGGTTTTTCTCCTGTATGAATGCGGGAATGCACATGCAGCTGGTGTTGACGACGGAAGAAACGACCACACTCATTACATTTGAACTTTTTTATGTCTAGAAAAATAAGAAAGTGTCATTAAATACTGCAAAGAAGATTTCTGGGTCTCCTATTGCTTTAAATGTAAATTATCAGAGATGACAGGTCATACTGGCCATCCAAGCAATAACTATTTTAAACATTTATAACCTAATTTGACCTGGCTGTCATGCTGTGATTCAAGGTTAGACAAAGACTCTTTGACAGAAGCATGAGGCACCCTGGCATGCATTCACCCAGCTTCATTGAGATACACTGCTTCCTTCTGATAAGCAAGATTATGGAAAAGAAAAGCCCTTTTAAGAAGATGTCATTATGATGCTGGTCATAATAATGATGATGAAGATGATGATATTAATAGTGGTGATGACGATAGTGATGGTCGTGATGATGGTAGTGGTGATAATGATCATATTATTCTTGTTACTGATGATGGTAGTGGTGATAATGATAGACATGATGATGAGGATGATAATAATGGCAGCGATGGTGCTGGTGTTGAAGATAATAGTGGTGATGATGACGATTCTGGTAGTAGTGGTGACGGTGACAATGATGATGAAAGTGACGATGATGATGATGACAGTGACGACGATGATGATGACAGTGACAATGATGATGATCAATGATGGTGATGATGATGATCATGACAAAGGAGACACTGAGAATCAAGAAGAATCCTATAGAGATGAGAATGCAGTTTATTGATTCACTGTCATTTCTATTCACTCTATCTGGATAATTTGGACAATTGCTTTAAAAGTGCAAATTTAAAGAATGCAAGCAATTACTCTTCGAATCGCTACCTGAAGGATTCTCTCTTACTTTTGCTTTTTCAAAATCAGAGCTTGTGTATTTACAGCTTGCACACAATCTAGTTCATACGCCTTAATCTATGTAAATTCCTTTGATAATGAAATGAAAGAAATGCTCCAGGATTATTCACTTTAGGTAAAGTTGAATCAGTTTAATGGCACTAACCTGTGTGGATTTGCAGATGTTTTTTGAGATCAGAAGGATATTTGAAAGCCTTGTTGCATTCTACACAGACTCTGGGACCATCACTAAGCTTTCTCTTTCCTGTCTGAGTTCTTGGTACAGCTTCTGGAATGATAACAAATGAAGGTCAGGGTTCATAGTTACAAAGTTCAATTATTTTAACCTGATTTAATTTTGAAAAGAACATTCTAGAAACTGTTTTAAAGTATTTTCTAAACCTTTTATAGACTGCTCACCTACAGAATCAAAGAATTTCTTATTAAGGCACACAAAGGCTTGATAATGAAGATAAACTTTTACTTTGTTTCAGCATGCTGTTATCATATTCTAAACCAAGTAATGCTTACACTTACTTGTAAGTGAGACCACAGCTGCCGCAGCCTCCTCCTGTGCCTCAATGTCTCCTTCCCTGTCTCCCCCATGAGTGTCTGCCACACCTACAGTCACTGACTGAGCTGTGGCAGCCTCATTGACGGCAGCAATGTCAACTGTTGTTTCCACATCTGTAACAGCTGTAAAAAAAAAATTATCTGCTTTAATGCCAGCTAAAATATAGTTATAATAGGTCTTGATATTAGCAATAAAGATATAACTTGAATAATACAACAACATTTTTTACAGACATGTTTCGGCATGCTTATGCCATAGTTATAATAATAACTAATGAACTTTCAGACTGTGCATTCATCACCATCACATCTGCTTAAATGCATACCTCCAAAATGACCCACATTTGGTGGAATCCACCCTCATTTTGAACATCAAAACTCACTGATCTGCCAGGCTTGTACAAAAATCTGTGTTGCTGCATTTTCCATCTAATCTTTTTAAAAGATTTAAATTCAAATAACGGGGTAATAAGGTCCTAAGAGCATCATTCCATTTTGCTCCAAAATGGTCTCAAAAAACACAGGAAATGGCCTTTTAGAGTGCCCAATTTTCAAGAATTTTTGGGGGATCATATCTCTAGACACCTCTAGAATACTCATGCCTTCAGCACTCAAATGACTAGCATTGACCACACTAAAACTTGGGAGGTATATGCTGATGTAGTTGGTCTGGTTGATTTTACACTACTTTACCCCCAAATAAACAGGTCTGCATCCCTGACCAATGGAGCTCATGGTATCCTTTTCCTATTATCATTGTTATTATTATCATAAATTATTACCATTAATTTAATAAAAATATTAATTGTTGTTATTGCTGTTGCTGCTGTATAAAGCTTTATCAATTTTTCTTAAATTCTGTTATCAAAGTTCATTTTGATCATAGCATTGCTTAATATAGATAATTTATCATTTTCTAAATAGTAGCAAACATGCAATACTCTAATTTGTAAAAGAAATAAAATAGATAAAATTTAGTTACCAATCTTCCAACTAGCAGTGACGATGGACAAAAACTAATATATACTGCAGTCTGACAGCCCTTTCGCTGTGACAAGTGATACTGTTAATTACTATAACACTCTACTTCACCATCAGGGCAGCATTAATTCTAACCTTGAGCAACTGGTGCCTCGGCTGCACCAGATACATCCATAGCAACTTCATGCCCTGCGTCAGCATCAGCCCCTTCCTCTGCACTACCTTGTGCAAGGACCTGAAAAGTTCCAGGGAGTCCCACCCCACTACTACCTTCAGCAATGCTCGATACCAACACTGGTCGGACAATGGGTACCCCATTCTGATTGACAATCAGGAATGAGCCAGTACTTGACGTAGGGTCTGTGATGATTGCCGCAGGTACTGTACCAGCACTTGTTTGTATGCCAGATACTACATCTTGGAGCAAAGAGGCAAGGCACACAGGAGTTCCCCCTTCTGTTGATGCTGCTACTACACTGGATAAATTACTGATTAGTTGCTGTTGTTGTGAAAATGCAAGGGAACTTGAGACAGTCGGTTCTACTGTGATGGTTGTTGCACTTGTTGGGGTAAAGCCTGACTCAACATTCTCACTTTGAGTTTGTTCTTGTGGCTGTTCGGTGGTTGCAGGAGTCGTTGCAGCCTCTTGTGAGGCTGCTGCCTCCTGACCCATCTCCATTGCCAAGAAAATTGGCTGTAAATTAGCATAGGTTCGCTGTTGATCATCCAGCTAAATAAAGACATTTTTAAAAGCAAAACACTTAGTAAGCCAAATAATTTGTGCAGTTAAGGTTATTGTATACCTTCAGGGGTGTTTTGCATCAAAACGATACAGTGCGTCTGGTTAGATACCTAAGCCCATATAACAAACTAAAGCTTGTTGAGTTGGTTTTCAAACTATATTAAAAATTTTGAATTAAAACAAATCTTTAGATTTTTTACATTCTCTAAAAACAAGCGACAAAATCACCTAAATTATCAATTAAAATGAATCATATCCTGCCTTACAGACAGGCATAATTTATATCTAGATGTCACCTCCTGTCATCGGAGTATCCCCTACATACATGCACTAGCTAGACTGTCAATGGTCTGACACAATATAAATTATGAGAGATCAGCTTCTAGCAGCTCTTCTTCTAAGAAGCATAAAACTTACTCCCTTTTTGATCTGAGAGAAACTCACCTTGCATGAAATTTCAAACAAGCTTTGTCATTTATTTCTGTGCTATAAACTTCTGTGTGCATAATTCAAAATAACAATTCTGATTGGATCTTATTCTTGGCTACTTAATCTAAGCACTTGTCTGAGTAAATTTGTTTATGTGACAGGACCATTCACGTTGAAGGAGAATTTCTAGTACCTCACTTTCCAGATGAGAGGAATCGGCTGTATTCACCTCAGCTGTATTCACCTCAGCATATGTTGTGACAGGTTGCTCAGGCTGTGACTCTTCGTTACTCTGCTGTACCTGGGTGTCTGGTGCTCCTTCTTCCTGGACATCCTTCTGTTGCAGGTCAGTCTCAGTCTCGGGTACTGGAGTCTCCTCAGCTGACGGTATTGTTACAACAACTGCAAAACATTTCCTTGCTTAGTTAGAAAGTTGATAATTTGTTTTAACAGTAAAGAAATAATATTTCACAAATCTTGTATGTATGATGGTGACATGGTTGGTGCAGTGGTAAGATCTTTTCTTTCTAACCCATGGGTGACGGAACTGGGGGGGAGGGGGCAGGAGCACTGTCCCAATAATTTGGATAGGGAGGCAATAATCTGGCTTACAACAGCAACTTTTGAATAGAAATTTCAGGGAGGGTAATAACAAACTTTTATAACTTCCATATTTGGGCCCCTCATAATTTTTTTGGCTCCCATTGCCCATGTAAGCACAAGGTCCCAGGTTCAAACCCGTGCTCAGCCAAGTGATGAACATTTGTGTGACCTTCTTTTCTGCCAAAGTTGAATCAACATTAAATGATTTAAACATTGCCTTAGGTGATTTGTTAAATCATTTTAGTAAGAGAATGAGAATGTGTTTGCATACTTTATGTGAAAAGGAATTCAGTGTGATGTGTTAATTGCAAAAAAAAAAACTTAGACTAAGTCAGTGGCAACAAACCAAGTTATATATTAAAAGGTGTTTTTACATTTTATATCTTATAATCAATCTTTACCAGACTAGTACTTACAATTTCTACTGAACTCAGAGAATACTCACCAACTTAAAATCCAAACAAAAATATCTATGATTTAAGGTATAAAGAAATATTCCCAATTTATTGAAAATAGCATTTCGGATATAAAAATTCACTACATTTCTGAAAAGAACAAAAACAGATACAAGGAATTGTCACACAATGGCTGTGTTGGTTTCAAATTCCCTTTTGCTTATCAAGTACTCCCGACATTGATGTTCACAATCACACAATCACCGACGTTCTTTCTAGTTTCGTTCATTTAAACCAGTGTTTTTTAACTGTCTAAGTTTCAAGAGAGCTGTTTGGTTTTATTTAATGACGCCATCACATCGATGCACATTTAATTCGAAAACAGCCATATTGGCGGTCACGGCCGTTGAACTCGACATTTCCCTCATAAATTTACATAAATACGTGAAATATGAATGCTTTTATTACCCCAAGTAAACGAGTGTTTTCAGAAATTAATAAAGACCCAAAACCGTTATACTATTTCTTGAATATCGGTAGGATTAAATTTGTAAGTTAAAAGATCATCCAACGAAGCAAATTAAAGTCAATTTTTGAGTTCTGAGCGAAGCAAAGCAAACAGTCATCGGGAAGCAACAACACCAAATCCCGCCATTTGTACTGCTACAAGTTTTCGTTTGGCAAGGAAGGAAACGTAGTGGTAACACCGCTTAAAAACCAAGAAATCTTTCAAGTGTTTTTCTCCGCTCGAACAAATACTCGCTCCCTGTTTTTACGAGGTAAAGATTGCCCTAAAATTCTTTAAAATAGAGGTCTGGGGCGACATCATTTGGTGAAAGTTTTCCTTTGAAGAACCTGGGGCAAGATTTCTTCTTCCCTTGTAGAGGAAGACTGGGTACCGGAAAACAACGAAAATTGGAAAGGTTTTGCAGAACACATAAAGATAGTTACCAGCAAATTTCACTGCTAATATAAAGTTTCTGGCGAGGGGTGCATTTGGGCGTTTGCACAGTCGATCGAAGAGGCGGACGTGTTAACCGCCATCTTTGTATGTTACCAGAAGGGATGTCAGAGGAAGCTACAAAAGAAAGCGTGGCGTGAAGGCAAGTCAACATAAACTTAAATTAGCTAGGATACAAGAACAAAAATTACCTTCTTTGTTGGCAGCTGTTGATTCGGCAATAGCAGCAAAAGAAGCAAGATCTCCGCCGTCGACGAAAGACATTTTGGTCCAATTTATTCAAAGGAGTCGTTTGTCCCTGCAAACGGAAAGGAATACGTTTGGCCGCTGATGAATCGTT
Organism: Palythoa mutuki; assembly: GCA_027575235.2. Lineage (NCBI taxonomy): Eukaryota > Metazoa > Cnidaria > Anthozoa > Zoantharia > Sphenopidae > Palythoa > Palythoa mutuki. The sequence continues at coordinate 8,961 of JAODFW020974774.1, forward strand.
GTCTACTCAATTTCGGTTTGGATTTTTCAAGTTCAATCGAAAAAAAAGGAGGGACTGTAATCAATAACTCTCTAAGAACTATTCTAATTATTTGCTTTTAAACATACCGTTTAACTTTTCTTCTCATGAAATCTCCCAGTTGCTCAAACGCACAACCAGAGCACGAGGTTCTCTAGGGAGGGAAGCCCGCCATGTCGTACTTTCCACGTGACCCAAATACGGTGTTATGATTGGTTGTCGTGAAATTCATTGTAGTTTGTCTGTTGTTCGTGGTACATGTTGTTGTTTTTGCAGCGATTTTTGAAGTAATTTTGACAAAGCAATTGTTTAAATTGTGAAAGTTTTTCGTTTTGAAGTCAAAGAAATGATGATGAGTTTTCTGTTCGTTTGAAAACCCTGGAAGGAACAATAAAAATAAGAAGCTAAAATCTCATTAATTTCGAAGAATCGGGACTCAGCTAGTGTAAACAAAAGATACATGTAACGGGCCATACGACATCAATCATTTTTTTAAAAGATTACTTAAAGCTCGACTCTCGAGGATTTTTATTTTAACCTAAAGTTCAAGACACTTTTGCTTTTCATGTGGGCTGTTTGCGCTACAAATACAATGTATTGCAAGACTGAAGATTATATAAAGAAAGTCAAAGTGTTTTTTATTTTTCTTTTGCATTTTATACCTCTAGGTCTCAAATTAGAATCAAAAGTAAATTTTGAATCCTACCAGCTGTTTTAGAAAACTATGGTTTGATTTTATTTCAATATTATTTCTTAAAAATTTTGATTTGCTCAATGTTTTTTTTTGCTGAGTTGTAGGACCATATATAACACAACACTGAGTCACATTTCTTAAAAGTCCTGGAAATCAGTATATTTGTAACAAATTTATGAGTTTGGCTTATTATATATTTAGAAGTGTATTTTACATAGTGAAGTAACTATATAGAGATTTTTCAATCTTATCTTTAAATTTAACTTCAAAATTATGGTGGCCATGTTGGTAGACATGCTGAGGTCCACCGGCATGGCACTGTCATACATTTACACTAAATATTAGGAAACTATATTTGCCAATAACTCTGTAAAGAAATGCTCTTTTTCTCCAAAAATACCAGAGCTGGTGTTTTAATTGATCAACAAGCCCTTGGACACTTTATCTTATTCGTCAAAGGAATCAATTAAAAATTTCAAAACATCAACATACCTCATGGTTGCAAATGAAGAATAGAAAGATTTCTGTGAATACCGTATTTACTCGAATAAACAGCACAGCATTTATTAACCCTTCGACTACTGAAGGCTGCGAGCCCAATTCCCTGTTTTTCCTGGAGCAAAACAGCGGCTCGAAGTTGACTTTCTACTAAAAATCAAAACATGTATGCGCAGTAGAATTTACAGGATTTTTAACCAGAAATAAATACAAAAATCAATACTATGAATGTTAATTTACTACTCTTTAATTTCATAGGTTTAAAATATGCCAAATAAGTGTTAAAATATTGATGTGCAA
>JAODFW020974860.1:0-10470 GCA_027575235.2 Palythoa mutuki
AAAGTGGGGCTCCAGGGCTCCAGGACAAAAAAAGATTGGGCTCCAGGGCTCCACAGACCCCCCCTTTGGGGGCCGGAATATGCCCCACCCCCCTGAAAGAGAGCCTTAGCTTGTGGGGCATATTCTACGTAAGATCCCTTGTTTGCTACAACTCTGACAGCTGTGTACTTTATACAATCCCATAGAGAATTTCAGGGTAAATATTCAAAATACTGAACATATGTCAAGTAGCAGAATGGAGAATACAAAACAGAGAACATTCTTGATCGATAATGAACAAGAAAGAATGTTACAGAGAAGACAGGTGGAGTTGACACTTGAAATGGCTGTTGGTGCTAAAAGGAAAGGTGAAACAAAATTAACAGTTCTAGATGTTGCTATAGAAATCAATAATTTATTTTGAACAAAGTTTAAATAGTGTACAGTAATACTACTTCATTATTAATTAATCCACTCAATTCGAGTAAATATTGAGGCATATATAAATTGTTTTCAAACAGCCCTGTCCCATTACAATATAACCTTTACTTGCCTTGTTTTTCCAGTCATTTGCAGATCTTTGTTATTTGACTGTGCATCTCCATGTAATCTAGTTTACGCAGTGCAATAATTCACTTTTAACGAAGTTGCTCTCGATATTTAAAGCCACATCTTTTGCCAAGGGTTAGTAATAATAACAAAGACCTTAATTATTGAATCTGGATGAATAACAACCACTTTCAAAGTCCGGTCTGCTGAATAATTTAGTGTGGAAAAAAGCTTAATTTAATAATAAATAGTAGTAAAGTCTAAGCATAATTTTTTATGAAAGAGAGTTTTAATTTTTAGATAAATACAAAATACTGGTTCCCGGTCCTTGTACTTCTTGTGGACCCCGAATAAAATAAAGAAAATTAAAAACGTTTTAACACAAAATAATTATAAATATATTGTTTGCCACAAGAAAAAGCATGAACACAGGAAATTTGTATGAAATGAAGAGCAAAATTCTTTTCATTTTATTTATTTTATTTACTTTGTCTATTTTATTTATTTATTTCATATTTATTTATTTATATTTTATAGTTTGTTACTAAGTTATTTAGAGGAATTTATTTATTTGAGAATATGATGTTTGTTGAGTCACTGCCGGTCAAACATAAACTTTATGATTTGTGCTTCTTACTTGTTATTGTTGTATTTATCATAAATTTAATAGAAAACAATCAAGCTTCCAATCAGGAACCAACAGTTAAAAATCTTTTGCTAGTAACCTGGTTATCTTATGTTTTAGCATGTGACACCTGAATCTGACCCCTAGAAATTTGTGCCTTTGTCACTATTCTTCTTACCTCTACTTATTGAGTCAAGTTGATCATCATTTAGGCTCCTAAAACTTGGGTCCATGATCATATATTAGCCATTTTACATCATAATACTCCACCCCAAAGGGGGCAAGGTCAGTATAAGCAACTCTTAATTTATTACTTTCTTTCAGTTTTTGAAAAGAGAAATGATATTCCAGCTGCATCTCCTGGTGATAAAAGTTACCAGGTTCCAGAATATTCACCAGAGTTCCACAAACAAGGCTGTACGCTGCCTGTCATAAATTTTGGGTAAGGCAGAAATTGACTATGTGTATATATTAAAATGCACAACCTGTTTGATCCACAGATTAATTTTCAGGCATCCCAGGGTTTGGGATAGCTATAGGCAGCAGATAGCTTTGTTGTATACCAACCCTCCATGCAGATTGCAGGCTTTCAAGCCAGTCTTGACAGACTCAGACCAGATCTTCCTAGGTCTTGGCTTGGGATGACTAGGACACGCTCGAATGGTCATCAAAATCATCTAAAACAAGGCCACAGCCCGGACAGCACCAGCTCTCATTTGCTGCCAAATTTGCTCACTGAGAAACTGCTAATCCTGGCCTGCCATTATGTCTGACACTGAGTTGACAGCATCCCCAAAAAAAAAGTTATCTAGAAAATATGATGGAGACTCAAAATACAAATGTTTTTTTTTTCAGTTCCAGTTGGAAAAAACAATACCTGTTTATTGATGCAGTATGAAATTAAAAGGGGATGAGCATAGTTTCATTGCACTGTTTGCAAGCGCAATATAAGGCCATATTAAAACAAACAACAATTGCATTCAACTTTTGCTATCTATTTTTACCTAAAAGCGAAAACAAGACAAACATAGATAAATTTACACTATATTCATAATTTGAGAGGACTAATGATTAACTAAAAATGTGGGAAATTGCCCATCTCGGGAGTTAAATTTTCAAAATTTCCCCACGGGGAAGCATTCCCCCATACCCAAAAGGAACATCACACGCCCAGCGTTTTCTCAACCTTGGCATCTCTGGTGATTCATTCAGGAAAGCTTTCGAAAAGTTTATTTTTAGCCGTATGGAATTAAAAACTGAATAGTCACAAGCCTGTGAGAAGAGAATAAATTTTTCATTTTTTTATATTTTCAGGGGATCTCTGAAATATATCCCAGATACATTTGTACCTCTTCAAGATTTGCCTTTTAGACCGAGGTAAGTAGCAAATCGAAAACGATTTACAAAAAAATTGTTTTCTCGTGAAAAGAAAACTGTGTTTTACCGGCAAACATTATTCTACGTTCAGATACAACTGTACAATAACGCAATGTCATTGGCTTATCTAAAGAGCATTACTTCTGTTTTTTAGCCAATCACATCTTGCAGCAAATATCCTGTACATGCGTCACGCACGCCTTCATAAGAGAGAATTTTCCCGCCTTTTTATAGAGAACGGCATTTGATTGGCCAGCTGGAATTGTTTCAGTCAAGTATCTTTAACTTCCGTCTTTGCTATGCATAATTGCTTTTCAGGCTTAATACAGACAAATAAAATAAACTATTTACAATGAAGATAAGCGAAGAGATTTGACGTTTCGACGTCTCGCTGGACGCCATTTTCAAATTGAATATATTAGATGAGTTTGAATAATAATGTTTACAAAATAGTGTCTTGAGAGAATTCCTGCTTGAATACGTACAGACTATACGCTTTTCTTTATAACATAAAACATAAAGATTCACTGTGAAGACTGCTCAACAAGCAATGAAAGTAGTTCGCCTCTAAATTCAGCCGTACCATACATGTGTGACGCAAGGCGTTTCATTTTCCAATACCTTGTTTTATTTTGTGGTTTCTTAAAAAAAACGCTCACAGAAATAAGAGCAATTTTAAGAGCAAATCGAGACTGAATAAGCCAAAAAATTAAGAACAATGAACATCGGCAAATTTACTGGTTCTTATAAAAAAGAGCGTGTAACTACTGCTTGTTTTTATTTTATTGTAAATCTGTTAAACACAAGAAGACCTTGGCACGTACAGAGTCTGGCTGATTGCTTATTTAGCGATGGCTAGATCTTACGTTTAAACAACATCTCGTATACCAAGCAATCGAACTTCTTGCTAAGAATACGAGATGTTGCTTATACGCAAGATCAAGCCATCGCTCAATCGCAATCAGACTCTGTACGAGCCAAGGTTTCTGTGTGATTAACAGGGGATTAACTTAAAACAAGCAGTTAAAGTCTGTACTTTTAGCTGCCAAATAAACGCCGCGGGACACCACCCCCCCGTTTATTTTGACCCAGAATTTATTTCAGAATTTATTTATTAATATTACCTTTGTTACAAGCATTTTTTTTTTTATTTTTGTCTTTTTTTACATATTTAAGATAAACATTGATATTGGTATAGGAGTGGAACAGGAGAAAAAATATGTAAACAATCAAGGAAAACCTAGAACTAAGGGAACCGTGAGGTTTTCTAGTTAGATACTTCCCCGTTTATTGCTTTTCATAAATTCAGTCTCACCTCTCGTTTATTCGACAGCTGAGAGTACGTATTTAAGCATGAAATCTCTCAAGACAATATTTTGTAATCATGATTATTCAAACTCTAACTCTTTATCTAATAAATTCATTTTGAAAATGACGTCAAACGAGACGTCGAAACGTCAAATCTCTTCGCTTATCGTTATTGTAAAATGTTTAAATAAGGGTTTACTACTTATGATAAAATAACTGCCATTGAACTTTTGGCTCTGAAGCCATGTAAGTTATTAAAATTTTAAGTTGTTATTTACAGGACAACATTTGAAGAAAGGGAAAAGAACAAGAAAAGGAAACAAGAAATATCGGAAGTGGTGGAGCTTGACAAATGGAAACCGGCAAATCCTTTTGTGGCCAGTTTTCAGCCATTAGGAACTCACTTATAATGCGACATTTAGTTAGCATGTAGCTAAATTTCAAACGCACACCAATTAGTTTTTGCACAATATCACTTTTATTAACTATATTTAAAGTGCGAAATCTCATCTAATCGAACGGCCCTGACTTTTGGGGAAAAAAACTGACTCTGAAGTCCAGTGGTAAACACTTTATATTTTTTTATAATGAACTGCTAAAGTTACAGTTTATACTAATAATTGTGATAATATATAATATATATGCGTTATTGAACAAGCGCGAGGTCAAGATTGATGGATATTGGCCAAGTTCTTTTTTTTTTTAGCTGGCAGAAATATACCGTTTTTCCATAAATAATCTTTAACTACCACGTGACAAACTTCACTGATGAAGACTGATGGTTACATTCGAAACGTCTGTTAACAAGTAAAACAAAAATTCCAGGAAAAGATTTATAGATTCCTCAATCTTGATTGTTCTCAGAAAACCCCTAAAATTACCAAATTACCGATTTTGACCCCTGAAAATTCGACGAGCACCCCTATCATATATCAATGTATCAATGTAGGAAATACTGTCCCCCCTCCCCACTCCTCCACCGGATCTGTTTACATACGTTACGGCTGAAAGTGATTGAGTGTACCGAAAAATTTCTACTTCAAAGTTTAGAATGTACAGATTATATTTGGTTACAAGCTTGTCATTGTTATTCTTATTTTCTTATTCTTTTTTTAGCTAACGTTAATGATCCACTAGCTTTCCACGACTAGTTCAGTATATATATCACTATTTATAGAGCTAATTGAATAATAAGGTTGTCTTGTCTATATTAACTGTCTTATCTAATAAAATATCAGTTAAGAAAACCTGAATCTAAATATGAATCAAATGGATCTCCTCTGGATCCTAAAAATACTTTAGCAGTTTATGTCAATATGACATTAATGTTACAGATCTGTTAAATTTTCCCATTGTTCATCTTGTTATGATGTTTATATTGTAACACGTTTTAACCATAATCGCAGGTTAACGTTTAAAGATATTTATACAATATATAGATACATAAATTATCATAATGAACGAAGTTGAAACGGTGCAGTGGAGTTTGTTTTTCAAAACTTCACATGCGCATATTTATCGCTAATTATCTACTCTCAATAAATTTCATAATTTTATTCAACTGGTAATCACAAGTTTAGGATCATGAACATACCTATAGCTATAAAACTTTTCGGGTGTTGAAATGCGTCATTGCTACGTATCATGGAAGACAAAACATACGAAACGATTCGGAAAAATGAAAGTTGTTGATAGGATTCAACGTAATTACAAACGTCAGCCAATTACTGAAACTTTCTATAGCGGATTGTTTGTCCCGCTTTCCTTCTTTTACATGAATAAGTTGCTCCATAACAAAGTTTCCCGTGGGAGTGGTTGATAAGGCAACTGAATAGTAACACAAACAAAAAATATGAACAATAACATCATTCACGCAGTCGGCATTCGGTAATAATAATTTTTGTCACGTTAGACTTTCTCAAACTTCACAGAATATTTTATTTCAACATAAAAAAAATTGTTATGTCATAAGAGTGCTTCAATTCTAGAATGAAGCAATTGCTTTTATGATCCGGGAATCTGTAACTAATAATAAATTATGCATTCAGTCAGAATGACAAAGCACACAAGAAGGGGTATTTTGAAATGGAGAGCGCAATGAAGGATTTTCCCTGATCTCATCACTCGTGAATATATATGTTATTTATAAATGTATAGATATTTATAGTTAATTACAAACTTGTTATACTTATTTCGTTACTTTTTGTCATAATTTGGCGTCAATTTGTTATCACCAGTTATCGGGCTAATGGTATATTACCTATCTTATAAAATGGAATATCAGTAATTATACCCTGAATCTACCCTCATCGCAACTGTATTTTGTGACATAAATTACTGATCTTTTACACTTTCGTGATTGTTCATCTTGTCGTGATACTAACTATAAAGTGCAGATATTATCAAAATAAAAGTTGAAAAAGTGTAATGGAGTTTTTCTTATCAACTTTGCATGCGCATATTTATAACTAACAATCTTCTCTCAAGAAATTTCGCGGGTTTCTGTAACTAGTAATAAACAACTTTTTGAAGTTTTAAAAAAACCTCAAGTTAACAAATTTTTCTGGCGTTTAAATGCAGACGGTAACACCGACCAATTTTTCTTTAAAAGCCGAGAAATTTTAGTCTTGTGAATTTTGTTGGTTATTCGAAGTTTTTTACCATTTTAGTGCTTAGATCAAGTAATTTTCATAACTTTCTCCAAAACAAAAGAACAGAAATAAAATGAGAGGCTTGTATTGGTTTAGTTCACTTTGAATGATAACTAAGAACTCCATACAAAGTGAACACGGCAACCGGCAGTTACAATGCCAACGGGATGTGCGTCACGGGCCGTGTTAAGGAGTGTGCGGAACCAGTCTCGGTTCATTGATTTTGATTTCATCGGAATACTTTAAAAAAACTTCATTGCATGCCTTTTTCATATATTTTTTAAGTTCATTTACCATATTTACGTATTTATCAACAAATTGCTTCTACAACAATAAGAACTGAAAAATTGTCTTTTAAAAGTACCTAGTAACGACGTGGTGATATGGTCTCTACACGTAAACAAAAAGTCGCCGCGTATTTAGCAGAGTTTATACAAAGGTTTACAGTTACATAAACGTGATATTGATGACGGAAGTAAAGAAAATTGCTAAAGCGGATAAAAAATACATCACGTATTCGAGACAGGAAGTAACTTTTTTAAAAACACAATTGCAACTTCGAAAACACGATCAAAACATTTGTAATTTATACAGAGCTTTAAATACTAACAAAGAGTCTGCGTGTCGCTGCGCGTAGTTGACCTTTTCAGGAATTCATTTCACCTTTGCTGTCGGGGTTAAATCAATCGCTCTGGATCTTCACCCCTGCTGACCTAACCTTTTAGTCTTTCCTGTAATTAATGTCAAAGTGTTACTCTGCCAACAAACTTTTATTCACAACATAAGTTTTTAAGCTACGTTGAACTTCTATCGTTATCGAGTATTCCGCAAAAACAATGGCAAGACATAATTTCAGTTCGATGACTTATATGTTTTTTGTTCGCGTCAAAAAGGCGGAACGCTTCATTTAATTGTTCTTCTTAACTCAGCACCTTGTAAATTCGCAGTGTCACTGATTATGACGAATAAGACAAGCGTCTGACGTCAAAAGAATTCGCAGAACGCGAACACAATACTTGCATAATTAGTTTGCAGTGTCACGGACTTAAGCTACCCCAGGCTGCTTTTAGCATTATATAAACCGTTCAGTTTTTGGTTGTTCATTCAACTCAATTTGTCGTCAAGAACAGAAGAAAAGGAAAACACAGCAAAGTTTCCAGACCAGGATCGTTAAAATACCATTGCAAGACTTCGCTTTTGCCGGTTAAGGTTTGTATCATAAGACTTCAATTGTTTGCAACGTTTTTCACTGATCTGTCTTTTTTCCCTTATGCCTAGTTTAAACATTGTGCTATGGAACTCAATATTTTTGCTTTGCCAAATGATAGCAGGTTTAATCTTACTGTGCAGAACGGCGATAGCACATCTCAGATTATACACCTTGCCAAATTGTCTAGATAAGTCAGATCAACTTCAAACGGCACAAAACAAGAACTGGTAATGGTACGCGGACTGATTTTGGTGCATGCGGTGTTGATGCGATGTATAAAAAAAGATGCGATGTATAAATCGCCACTGTGCTTTGGCCACGCTATCACCGCGCCAAATTTAATTTAGTTCGGTGCGACGATAGCAGGACATATAAACTAGGGCTTAGTTACTTGTTTTCTAAACACTCGGTAGAAACAACGGATGTTTTTAAATCTGTGTTTGTACAACGTTTTTGAGTTTGAAAAATTCTCCTGTCAATTTTGATACTAACAGAAAACTATCTTTTCTAACCTAACCTACAGATAACTTCACTGATATTTTCCGACGCCCGAGAAGAAATTCGGACTTTTCTTACCCTTAAAGCGATCAAGATTAGATAGAACAGAACAGGCAAGTTCTTTTTCAACTTTTTTCTTAGCTCAGTTATAGTTATTACTTTGTGAAATGTTCTTTATTTTCTGGCTTATGGACTTTCTTATGCAATCGGGAGGAACATAGAATGAATAGACTCTCATATAGATCATCACCAATATCAAGAGGGCTGAACTAGGAACTAGTGCTCGCTCAGTAACAGAATTGCAGAAACTTGCGCCAGAATTTGATAGATTTTCGAATTCCAGCTGTAATTTTGAGCTCATTTTACATGATGTTGCAAGCTCTACCAAGGTTTGCGACTGCCAAACTAGACTGTTGGTAGCCGAGACTACTGTTTGCTTTATTGCATAAAACACACTGACAGAATAGAAATAATCAAACCCTGGCAACTGATTTGCATTATGTTTGACTTTGGCCACAGATCCACATGATTAAAGCATCAAAACTCCATTTGCGATGTCGCACATAATGTACCAATAGAAAACTAAATAAGTTGGTTCTATCGATGTAAAAACTAGTGACGACGTGGTTATCGGCCTTCATCTTGCTTTATGAGAGGAGTGTTTATCAAAGACAGTCATTTAAAAAACAAAACAGATTTCATAAGAAAGCACAAGGCCTTTGTCAATCAAGAAATTAAAGTCTTTTGTGCACGGATATATGATTTCAGTTGATAAATGCCATATGAAACAAATAGAACTTATGATACTCGAAACCCAGCATTTTGATGAATGTATATCTATTATATGCGTGGAAAACTGTAGTTTATACTCTAAATTGTGGATAATCATTCATAACCCTTCCATCTCGTCAGTATGTGCCTACACCTATACTCAAGCATATATAAAAATAAGAAACAAAGAATTTTTGTAAGCCAAAACATTTCCCGTTCTCAGGCTTTGATCAGGAGACCGCGTCAGAATTTATCAAAATACACTGTCACTGCGTGCTTTTCTGCACGGTTTAAATTCCTGTAACGAATTTGTGGGTACCAGACCAAAGTACAAAAATCAGAATAAAAGTTTCGATAACTGATTTCTTTAACTATAAAAGCGGTATAAATCCGAATCCAATTAGTTTTTACTACTTCTCGAGTCCCAACACTCATCCATAATGTAAGTATGTCTTAATGTAATATTCATCTTGTAAATTTAATATTGAGTGTAAATAAATCTAGTGTTGTTGTTGTTAAAAGAATCATCTTTTCTAACGTCCAGAACTGCTATAGTACTTCGTTTATTGGTAATTTTGTGCGTTGTATAACGAGACATGCCGGAGTGCATGAAAAAAGAGATGATAGTGAAACTGCATTGAAAATTACTCTCTCAGATTGTAGTAGCAAACGTTTTTAATTGACACATAATCTATATCTTGCTTTTTAATTAACTGTGATGTTGTCAACTTTATAGGAATGGCAAACCGACCAAGTAACGACCCACTTTACTATGGCGAGATTCAGATGAATGATGGACAGGTACCCATACTCACATCAGGCAAAGTTTTCAGAGACCACCTCGATGAGCTTTTAAGAGACGGCAAAGAGCTGAAAGATATCATCACAGCGCCAGATGACGTCATGAAATTCTTTGACCACACCTTCCCTGAACTAGTGGAGAGCAACCAAGTGGGTGAGATGAGTCAGAAAGATTTTGAGCTCTGGAAACCAGAAAAAAACATCATCAGTGTGGAGTTTGACACCAAGCCACGTCCAGACACTCCTGGTAAAGATGTCTACATTGGGGGACCTGCAGCACTATTTGCAGCCGCGTTGGAAGCTGAAGCAAAACCGAAAGCAGGCTTAGAGTCAATATCATCTGCCCCACAGATCCTATATGGTCATAATGGGTCGCGTGGTACGTCGAACTGGAAGGGTTCTGCGTCCTACTATCATATCGTTGACACTGTACCAGTCTACTACTGGCCAGATAACACAGGTGCGTATGTTATGGCTAATACCGTCCGCAACGGAATCAAGAAAGCCATTTCACCCGAGAAGTACAAGAAAGAAGTGTACGAAGACCCCAACTTTAATAAATTGAATGTCGATCCGTTTGCTATTGCAAAGGATCCAGGTATGATCAAGCTTTGCATAAAGAATACTTTGTACACCATGCGAGATGTGGGAATCCCACTCACCAAGAACATTCGCTTGGGACCGTTCCGCACCTCGGATGA
>JAODFW020974964.1:0-10469 GCA_027575235.2 Palythoa mutuki
CTCATTACCGTATTTTGCCGTGTAGAAGTCGACCCCCGCGCCCCGACCCCCCATTTTGTAGCAAAAAAAGACATTTTTGGAATTTCCGTATATATAAGTCGACCCCCATTTTTCGCAAGATCAAGCAATAGAATTACTGTAATTAGTAAAGTTGGGAAGGCACAAACACAACACAAATTTTCTATGGCTCCTTCGCTTCAGAAACCGTCAAACTCAAAATTTTGAAGTTTTCATCGTCACTATCTTTAACTCTCATCCCCCAGCAAAGTATGAGGCGTTTCTTGAACAATCATATCATTTCAGGAAACCGAATATAAAACATTCACAAGGGTCGATCGTTTGGACGTGGCATTTATTTTCCTGCACAAAAATTCGTGTTTAGTTCAAAACAATGTTTATAACTTTGTATACTTGCCTAAAAAACCAAATGACTTTGGAGGGGGAGGGGAGGGGAGGGGAGAGAATTAATTACAATTTTTTTATTTTGTGATCCGTGTGTAAGTCGAGTGCTATTTTTGGGAGTCAATTTTCGGTGTTGAAGGGTCGACTTAATTATACACTGCAAAATACTGCTAAAAGAAATTAAGTTTCCAGTTGTATCATTAATCCGGGGGGTAATTCGGGGTAAAAAGCAAAAGCATAGGGGTGGTCGTCGGGAAATGTGAAGAAATATCCTAAAAAAATTACCAAAGCGGGACAATTTTTGACTCTGAAAACATACCTCTGAGCATAGATTTCTAAAATGGCAGGAAGAAATCGAAGGGAAAAACTTATTGCGCCCATAAAAAAATACCGTTTTTCTGAAGTAACCTTGATTTTTCACTGAAAATCCCTAAAAAATACCAAATTGCCAATTTCGACCCCTAAAAATATGTAGGCATTCTTGTCACACAAATAATGAAATATTGGAAGTACTTCCCCCGTAATTATTCACTTTCAACTTTTTCAATACAAATGCTGTCAGTTTCAATCATGTTACCTATCCGAAAAAAATAATGCAAAGTGGCGCCGGAATATCGTGATATTGCCTACACGCAACAACGAGACTCAAATTTAAGAACAATGTAAGAACAAGCTCGGGTTTAGGCTTGAATTGATGACTAGGAAAATTTTTGTGGTAGAAAATTGACTAAAACTTAGCGATACAGCATAAAACATAAAAAGATTCGCTGGAAACACTGCTCAACAAACAATGAAGGCAGTTCGTCAATAAATTCGGCCGTACAATACATGTGTGGCGCAAGGCGTTTCATTTTCCAATACCTTGTTTTATTTTGTTTTTTCTTGATTAAAATCGTCTCACAGAAATAAGAACAAATTAAGGACAAATTGAGGCTGAAATCGCCAAAAAATTAAGAACAATGAGCCTCGGCAAAATTTACAGGTTCTTATAAAAAAGTGTGTAACAGCTTTGTGCTTTGCAATTTTGGTCTGAGATCATACTTGTGACTTCAAATCAAACCAATCGCGCTATGCAATCATTTGATTTTGAAATTACGCGCGTATGATGCCAGACAAAATTGCTCTCCACTTAGTTCAGTTACCATTAAAAATTATCAAAATTTATTATGAAACGCAGCACCACAGAGAAATATTAGCTCAATTGAATTATCTGTAATTTATTTTACGTCACTGAAAATGTTTGTGACCTCTGTAAAGCCCTTGGTCAATATTTCAGTGTATTTTATCTGGCGCAATCAGTAATTTATCTGAAGTATGGTTCTTTCTTTAACTATAAAATAAATTATTTTAAGCACATATCGCTTACCGTAATGATATATTTTTCAGATACAGTTAATCACTGAAAAGAAAGAGTTCATTCTCTTTTTTGTGAACGATTCAAGTAAATAATCCAAATATAAATAGAATGATCCAAATAAAATGATTTTTTTAAACATAAACGGTTTATAATTATACAGTCAGGAGAGATTCTCAATGGACTAACTTTGCGTGTGTTTTTATCTCCTGATTGTATTTTGTTAAATATTGCACCTTCTGAATCAGTGAACGAGCCTTTTGTTCTTATTAAACGAAGCTGAGTCTTTCCGTGACTCTAGTCTAGCTCCTTCGACTGTTGCGTCAAAATCAGAAGAGCCTGTACTTTGCAAGTGTTCACAGTCGATTGGAGTGACACGTGCTGTCTGGTACACGTGTTTGTTATAATATAAGAACAACTTTCTAAGAATCAACGCCGAGGCTCAAATTTGCCAAAATTTAAGAACAATTTAAGAACAAGCTCAGGCTGAGGTTTGATAACTTACGGAACGAGTGGAACGTTTTTGTGGTAAATTGACTAAAACTTGGCGATACAGCATAAAACATAACAAGATTCACTGTAAAGACTGCTCAATAAACAATGATAGCAGTTTGACTCTAAATTCAGCCGTATAATACATATGTGGCGCAAGGCGTTTCACTTTCCAATACCTTGTTTTATTTTGTTTTTCTTCATTAAAAACCGCTCACAGAAATGTAAACAAATTAAGAACAAATCAAGGCTGAAATCGCCAAAAAATTCGGAACAATGAGCCTCGAAAAAAATTTGCTGGTTCTTATAAAAAAAGCATGTATTCAGTATTGTTTATGATTTAACCTCTAACTGAATCAATCAAACAACGTCGAACAGTACTTTGCCCAAATTTTTAAGCAATCTAAGGCAATAATACCCTCAGAAATCTAGTGGTCTGCCCCAAGGACTCTGGCAAGAATACTGGCCAACGGAGTCTGATTGACGTATACTAAAATTCAGTCGCGACCTTCGAATAACTGCCAGACCGCACGTGTTAATACTGCAAACGGATGTAAGCCTCACGAGAAAACGTCAGTTCTTTCAGGCGAGCTGAGGATTGATAGGCAATTATACCCACTTTGCGTAAATTGGAACAATATTGAAAACTTCAGTTGAACAACGAGAAGCCAACTGGCCAATAAAACAACTTTGTCATAATATAAAAAAATTCCTGGCACACTTCGTTCCCGGCCTCTCAGATGCTTCAAAATAATGAAATTAAGCTGTGGTGGTATTCGGGAATTTATTTACGTCGTCAATGTAGATTTTTAAAAAAAATTGTCAGCCAGAAACTATAAATGATAACCTATTTTTAAATAGGTTAAAACCGGCTGGTTAGCACTGATCTGAATTATATGTCAAAATCCAAGAAGCAGGTCTTCACATCTTGTGAATAGGAAAATGCTAACTGGAACCTTCATTTCCGCATAATGTAAAGCTTTCCCAGTTTCAAGCTTTTTCGCAGCTTATCATGCAGGTAATGTATTTTCGTGAATGTTGCTGAAAGGTGTCTTGTTTGAGAAAAGTCGTCTTTTGTTGTGCTTGTTGTTGTTGATATTGTTGTTGTTCTTGTCATTTTTGTTGCTATTTCAGAGCCACATATAGGGCCTATCACGGAACTAACGCTTCTTTTCGTAGGTGTAGATATAAAGTTTTCGATTAGCAGTGAGAAACTCAGTCATGTGTGTTTCTTTTGAGGTCAGAACTGAGTCGATATTGACTCACATGAGTGAGTTGATATTGTGCTAAATGGTCTCAAGAGCTTATTTAAGTGGTCTCAGGAAAGTATTTTTCACTTAAAGGTGAATAATAACACGTGTAGCATGTAAACAATGAAAATTAGCCTCTTAGCATTTCGTTATGTTTAGCTTACGTAATGTATTATACGTAAGTCGTCTCACACCGTGTGTTCAAAAATAAAAGTTTTTAAATTGTTAACTGCTAAAAAAATTTCGCGGGAATGGGGTGGGGGGATTTTGCATGGGTGGGGATGTGCCACTAGATACTCAGGGGCCTGACCCTGTTCTAGAGCAGAATTGGCTGTTTTTGGTTCCCTGTTCTAGACTAGCCTAAAAAAAACACGGCCCTGTTCCAGACTTAACATAAGCCCGAGGGACAAATGAAAAAAGATAAATATATGAAACTTCTGAAAATTAAAATTGTAAAATATTATAAACCTGATGATGGTCAAGTCGACCGAAAACGTTCGTAACATTTTATAACATCTTTTAACTTTTAACCTTTTTAGGCGAATTTTTATAATATTCTGAAAATTAAAGTCTCACGTTTACTAATTATGAGCAAAATCAGAATTACTATACCCAGTTCTTTAACGTTTGGAAAATATTAAACCCTGTTCTAGAGCAGAGCTGGTTGTTTCTGATACCCTGTTCTGGACTAGCCTCAAAAATACCCGAGTGTATTCTCTAACAAACATAAAAAGTCTATAGTTTCTCGAGATTGGAGCACAACAGTGTTGCTTTGACGAGAACACGAACTTTTGATTTCGAACAGAAATATTTCACTCATTGTTCAACTTAATAAACCAAACAGCGAAGGAAATCAATTGCTAAACGTCAGAATTTACTGGAATGGTACTGCATAAGCACAGTCATAAAAGAGGCCTTTGCCAAGCAACGCAGTGTATTTGAAAAGTTAAAACAAAATCTTAAACAGGAACAAAAACAAAGCACAATATTTACAATTTTCTTTGAATCTTCAAAATCTTCTGTCGAAAGAACACATGTGCAGTGTCAGGTTTGTAAACAGTTATTTGTAGGTCACAAACTAGGGAGAACAATATAGAAATTCCATGCATTGAATGATAGATAAAATACTTATCTGTAGCACGAGTTAAAACATACAAGCACAGGCCGTTAGATCGCTGCGGTGGGGCAGAACTAGATCACTACAAAATATAAGTTCCCACGACATCAAACTAAAACATGCCGCGAGAAGTTTTAGTTTGCCATGGGAACTTTCACCTGGCCGTGACCCTTTCGGACCACCCGTAGTAAAAAAAAAGACCCACCAAGCGAGGTATAAACTCAAGTAAACAAAGGCACCGAAGTATGAGCTCGAGTCAACGAAGCCACAGAAGTCTGAGCACGAGTAAACAAAGCCACCGAAGCATGAACTCCAGTAAACGAAGCCACCGAATAATAAGCTCGGGTAAACGAAGCCACCGAAGTATGAGCTCAAATAATCGAAGCCACCCGAAGTATGAACTCGAGTAAACGAAGCCATTGAGGTATGAACTCGAGCAATGGTCGAAAATGTTGCGATACTTGCTTCATGAGCCATTCGGCAGCGCTCAATGCAACACCTCTTGCAATAGTCAAAATACATGCTACATGAACCATTTGAAGCGGTCATTGCAGCACTTCCTGCAATAGACAAAGCTGTAGCGATACATGCTGCATGAACCATTCGGCAGCGATCAATGCAACACTTCCTGCAACAGCCAAAATTGTTGCAATACATGCTGCATGAGCCATTCGGAAGCGCTCTTGAATGCAACACTTCCTGCAACGATCAAAATTGTTGCAATGCATGCTGATGAGCCATTCGTCAGCGTTCAATGCAACAGCTCCTGGAATGCAAAGGTCAAAATATTTGCAATATATCCTACATGAAAAATTTGGCAGCGTTCAATGCAACAGCTCCTGCAATGGTCAAAATTGTTGCAATACATGCTGCATGAGCCATATTGGCAGCGTTCAATGCAACAGCTCCTGCAATGGTCAAAATTGTTGCAATACATGCTGCATGAGCCATTCGGCAGCGTTCAATGCAACAGCTCCCGTAACGATCAAAATAGTTGCGATATATGCTGCGCTTCATGAGCTTTCGTAGCGTTACACATCAGATTTTCACTGTCCCTCCAACCAATAGTTTTGATGGGGGTTCTGCCTTCCTTCCCTTCCCCAATAATTTTGTGATTAGTGCGATTTTTAATGCCCGGTACGGTATGAAAGTTTTCCTTTTATTGCCTACATTTCGTTTAAAAAATACTAGGTTTGAAAATATGTCACGTGGCTCAAATAAATTGTAATGATTGGTTGCTTTGTTACTGACAATGCCATTAGAGAGATTGCTTTTTTAGGTACCCCCATCCCCATCCCAACCCCCGCAAAAAATTTCAGCTTCCGCCGCACCTGATTGCGGCAAGACATTCGACGTTGATGTAGAAAGAAAGCGTTCCTCAAGTTGAGTACTCAGAAAAAATTCTGAGTCACTGACCAAAACCCAACCCGCAACCTTCTGATTACCGGTCAGATGCTCTACCCACTGAGCTACAGAGACTCACATGTGGAGCTGAGTCACTGATGGGAATCGAGCCCGCAACCTTCTGATTACCATTCAGATATAATTATTCTACCTACTGAGCTACAGAGACTCACATGGGGAGCAGAGTCACTGATGGGAATCGAACCTGCAACCTTCTGATTACCGGTCAGATGTTCTACCCACTGACCTACAGAGACTCACCTGGGAGCTGAGTCACTGCCAGGTTAAGTTCTTGTATATTCCCGCTGGATAAACGTTTCGCATCTGCTCGCTCGATATGTCCTTAAATCATTTGACGTTCATCATGTAATGTTGCTTATGGAAGGCGGATTTGTCCGTAGGAGACGTGGCGATGTGCGAGACCTTTTCGAACCCCATGATGTTGAGGTCGAGTCACACCTTTAGACCTTGACAGCATTTAATTGGTTTGTACTTTTTCTGGTAAAATTGTGGAAATAAACGATTGCGTTTACATTGTATATTTTCCATAACAGTACAGAGGGTGTAGATGCGTACCAGTTTTATTAAAAACGGACAATGGTTAATTTGTTACACCCATATATAAATATTGGAAAATAGTTGAATATAACCTTGTGAATTATATCTGTAAATGAGTATAACAATGAAAATTAAACCCGGTGAAGCGTTATGCTAACTGTAAGGTCAAGTGAAGAGTAAATAAATTGGGCTGAATAAATATGCAATGGATATCAGTGTGCGCGGGGTTTGGCAAAGAGATCAATGTGCATTTTTAGATCTCAGGGGCCAGTTGTTCAAAAGCAGATTAGCCCTAATCCTGGGTTAAAATTTAACCGGCTATTTTGTTTCAGTGCATTATGGCCAATAGTTTAAACTCAAACTCCACCTGACAAAAGATTTATTAATACATAGTAACTCTGTCAAGAAAAAAAAATAACTTTCACAAGCACGCCCTCAAAATTCTGCGATTCAATTTTTCGCTAATCCAGGATTAAGCTAATCGATGTTTGAACAACCGGGCCCAGGCCTTTTAGACCTTTCGCAAAGAGCCACCCACACCAGACACTTCACACCTTCTCCAGCAACGAGAACGAGAAAAAGCCGACTCTACAAGCAACGAAATATTGAAGTCGAACAAGGCTGTCTCAGCCCTCTCGTCAGTCACACCAGATGGTGGAAACGGTAGTTAGAGAAGCTAAACAATTACTTACTGAATTGACACTAAAGCAATCCGAGAAAAAATCAAATGGAGTATAGCATTGTAATTCGCTGGCTTAGGGCAAAACTATCGTTTAACTTACTAAGTTCGGCAGTTTTATATGTAAGGGTCTTCAGAACAACCAAATATGAGTCAAACACTGATTTTAGCAGGGCAGCCATGATTGGAAAGATAAAGCAGACAATTTGAACTTGTGGTTTGAAGGATTGTACAGAATGTTTCTAACCCATTAGCAGGGCTTTTAAAAGATTTGAAACTGATTTTTTATCGAAGAATGGTAGCAACGGTACAGTAATCTTTTATTGGACAATGTTTTTAAAAAAGTTACCAATTTCCATAATGCGTTTTACCGTTAAAGACACAAAGGATGGGGGTAGGGGGAAGGGGAGGCCACCTCGATTTTTGTCAGTTTTTAAGATTTTGCAATAGCTCTTCTAGTGGCTGTAACTTATTAGTTAACACGTTTTTGATTCCTATCAAAATTTGCCACTCCCACTTGCTGCTTCAAAAATAATTTGAAACCAGGGGAATAATTTTAAATTTTCTCAAGAAATTGCCATTTTCTGGATTTCTTGCAAAGTTAGTTATGTGTTCATTGAATTTTGCAGGAGAAACGCAAAATATCAAAATAACTGAAAAATACAATTACATCATGTTGTCACTGTTGTTAATCATGGTGACCAGACAATTAACACGTAGCTAGCATTAATTGAAGGTCTGAGGCTAATTAACAAACATGTCAAAACTTTCAATGAACGGTCAAAGCACATTGAAATTCTAGGAAGGATGGGAGATCAGTAAAACCTCCCTTGTCTAATTCTTTATATATTTGGCCAAAAGTCTTGCGTATCTAAGGGTCAAGGTAAAATAGTTCTCTTTATAAAAAATGCTAGCTAGAGAGTTCGATAAATTTCATTGTTTGCATTTGAATGAGATGTACTTAGCTAGTTTTCTCCTTCGACAATGGCAGTCAATATTCGGGTGATGTGTTCTGGAAGAATTATTATTTTTTCCTCGTCAGTTCTACAATAAACGTTGAAACAGAGAGAAATGTTGCGCTTGTAAGGGTTTTTAGACACCACTTGGCACTAGTAAAGAATAATGAGAACGTTTTCTTTGACATTTTATATTTGGGGCCTCGTTCAAGATAATACATTTTAGAAAATACCTTTTGCCACTGAAGTGCAACGTACTATTAAAAACGCCAAACTTCAAGCCCTAATAAGTTTTCCAACATTTCCAAAAGGCAAAAATTCTACCGCAACAAACGAGGTGTCGCCTCTTCCGGTGAGTTAATTCTGGACCCGCACTGCAACAATTATTTCGCGACACAAAAGAACAGAATCCTTAACCAGAGCTGGCGCCATTCTGTCTAAGCAATTAATAATACAAAAAAAAGTTTTTGATTTTTCAGTTTTAATGGGTAACACAAAATTTTAACGAGGTTTTTAGCCTGCAACCATTTTTTATAGCAGTTTTGTCACGCTCGATTCAAATTAACATTTTTTTTTACCATATTACACAACAATTCGACAATGTTTTTAGGCTGAAATCACGTAAAAACATACCAAAATAAAATAGAAATTCGTTGCTTGCCTAAAATAATTGTAATTCTGCCTTACTGTTTTTGAAATAGATTAATATTAGTACTGCAGTCAAGACAGGGAGATCTAAAACCACACTTGAGAAAGTTAGAAATTTCGAATTCAGTACGTTTCCCGATATCTTTACTCGTCTTATGCATGTCATTTTGTTAAGCTTAAGTCATGTTTCCTGTTCATCCCTTCATAAGCTTTGAGAGTATTGCTTTCATTGTCTTTTTTATGACCGATTACTTATGCCGGTTGCGGGTTTATGGCGATAACTGACCAGATAGGTTGAAAAACAATTCTCGCAGCACGAAGACGACATTGACGGAATTCTTACTTCCAGTTTACGTTTTCCAAAGGAGCGCAAATTTTCAGGGACAGATTTTGTTCTCTGAATATCGTTGCTCAAAAAACATTTATGTAGCTGTTGATATCTTGGGTTAGGAGCAAGCTTTTGATATTGTCCTTGTTGTTTACTTAATCCGCTTTTTAGTTCACCGGTTAACAAATCCAAAAGTTCGGAATTTACAGGGGTTTGTTTAGGTGAACTTTCCAGAACGTCTTCTACTTTTAGCTCCTTTAGATCTTCAAACTCTTTTTTCTGATCTTGGTAGATAATATCTTTAAAAAAGTGATCATTTCTTGAAGGCGGAGAAGTATTGTATTTTTTCTTTTGACGACGCCGATCAGCCATTTGCTTTGTGTACACCTTTTGTAAACTCGTTTCTTTTGGTGGTGTTTGTGTACATTTAACTTGGGTTGAATGAATTGCTGTCGCTGGCCGTAAACTGGGATTTTTTGTCCTCGTTCTACTTATCTCTATCTCTCCTAACTGCCGTGTTTTTAGATATTTGCTGTTTCTTTGGACATTGCATTTGATCTTGTTGTCCATGGTTTTTAGCTTCTCGTCAAGACTTTTCTTCAAGTGCTCCA
Source organism: Palythoa mutuki (assembly GCA_027575235.2). Classification (NCBI taxonomy): domain Eukaryota; kingdom Metazoa; phylum Cnidaria; class Anthozoa; order Zoantharia; family Sphenopidae; genus Palythoa; species Palythoa mutuki. The sequence continues at coordinate 9,800 of JAODFW020974964.1, forward strand.
AGCTACTTAAACTCTTGCTTTTGTAAGATAAATTAGAGGAAACACTCAAAGCCCCGAATACAGGATAAAATTGGACATATGCCATGCGGTTTTCCGACTTTTTCATATTGGTATATTCGGCAGATTTTTCTGTTATTTGTGTTATTGCGTGATCAAGATAATAATGCTCAGTGCAAACTCTTAATTCACTTTGCTTAACTGGCCGTGTTATACCTGCGTGCAGCTGAAGCACATTGTTGCGTTGTCATATAACTTCAACTGGATCAAAAGATTAGGTCAGGAATTACCCGAGACTGAACGTCAATCAACAAAAAACTAATAAAGAACTTAGATGCAGTCAATTATTCATGTGACAGTTTTGACAACTTTTTGAATAGCTTGAAATTTCAATAGAAAAAGGAAGTGACGCCTGCATTAAGTGTAAATAATACATAGGCGCGCAGAGATATGGAATTTATTTTCGAGTGTTCAAATTGGTATTTCACGAGTGAGTGCAGCGAACGAACTGAGATGTTCAATTTGAACACAAGAAAATAAATTCCATATCTCCAAGCGACTATGTATTATTCTGTTAAAGAAAGCTCTGCATAATCTATCCCATGCCTACGTATACGGAAAATCTTCGGAAATCATCGGAACTATCCGACAGTTTCCGGAAATCTACGGAAAG
>JAODFW020975053.1:0-10469 GCA_027575235.2 Palythoa mutuki
GACAAAGACAAAATTAAACTACCGTATATGGAGTTTGAAATGTCACGCAGCTTTATTAACAACTAGGAACTCTAGCGTTATACAACGAACACTATTTTAGTATTTAAAAGCTGAAACAGATAAAAGTTAAGAAATGTTTTTATACCATGGAATAGTCCCGTTAGGGATTGCACCTTAAAATAAAACAATATTTACAAAAACTTTTGTTAAAACGCATAGTTCAAATTTAGTTCTTTCATTAGAAAAAGCCGTATCACGTGTCTTCAATTAGGGCGATGTGACGCCATGTTTTTCGTAGACGTAGTTTAAGGACATCTTGTTCGATTTATCTCCTCTCCGATTATCTAAATCACTGTTAATGATAGAAGTTAAAGAAAAAGTGAATACCTTGCTATATATGAAAAATCATTGTTTTATTTAGGATATTGATGAAATTATGGTCGAAATAAGTCGCGCTAAATCGCAAATTCGAATTGTACACCGGCTCCGTTGCGCATGGCAATACAAACATATTGTTGTTAATTCGCTGAAAAATCAGTTTGTAAAGTTTAAAAGTACTAGTCAATTTTTTTAAATCCCGGCCAGGGTGGAATATAGTTGAGGAAGTTTTCGAAGTAAGACTTTTCGTGCAGCCGAAGGCGACTGATAAAGTTTAGCTTCATTTCGACACACGGTGGCGGATCAAGATACTGTAACGAGCTGTTTTTTAGAAAGAGCAAAATGTATATAAATATAGGGAAAAACTATGGTTCGGTTTTAATCACAAAACGTATGTGATTCACTCCCAAACGTCCGGAAATAAATAAGAAATAACTTTGAATTCGAAGGCTTCCAACAATTGCATTGAGTCCTATACTCTTCAAATTTAGCTCGGTTACAGAACCGGTACTGAACGTCCAGTTTGAAACGGACGAGTGGCTTTAAAATCAGTGATGAGACCCCCCAGAATTTTGTGCCGGTCTTAGGAGCTTAGTAGATTTAAGAAATGGATCGACTAAGTCGTGCATTACCGCAAGCTAGGCCGGTCACGTTAGCGGTTATACATCGATTATACAGATTTTATTCTGTTACGTATACGTGCTGTTTTGGTGCGAATTCCTCCGCGGCGTCTGCTGTGGTCTGTGAAGTCTCCAAATTTAGTTCAGTCACAGAACAGTAAAATATCATCTAGTTTGAAACGGATGAGTAGCTTGTTTAAAGTCAGTGATTAGGGACCCCCTCAGTAGAATTTTGTCGGCAGGCCGGCCATGAGAACTCAGATAAACTAGATTTTACAATGGACTCAGTGGTACATCATAAGGCCGGTCACATTGTGGTAACACAGATTTTATTCTACTACGTGAACTAGCCAAGGGAGCCTGTGTTACGTGCTGTCGGGGTTTTGGCGCGAAATCCTCCGTCACCGTACCCCCTTCCCCCGTCCTCTCTCCCCTGAAGCTTGGTAACGGCGTGTGTATGTGATAGGCTGCTTGTATTGACAAATTTGTTTTGTCCTCTTACTCCTTTAGGTTCTTTGAGTATAGGCGTGTTGTGAAACTTATTTATTTTCCCTGACCCACGGTGCTGTTAGAGTGGTAAGTGAACATTTTGGTTTTAAAAAAATTGCCATTTCGAATAATACCAATGCCCGATTGGCAAAAGCTTTGCCTTTGAAAACTCGAGGCGAATGAGATTTCTGTTGTCGTTACATAACAAACCCAGTAAAAACACATAAACCTATAAATAGTTTTCATGTCCTTCGTTCACACAAAAAGAAATTTTAAAAAACACAAATCACAACTCAGAAAGATTTTTTAATATATGCACCTTTTGACAGTTGTCGCTTTAGTAGAGTTAAGAAGAGAATAGTAATTTAACAAGTAACTTTTCGCGTGGAGAGCGAAACAGAAACGGTTTATACTAACCTGTTCACTGTGGCGTAAAGCGGCTCTTTTTTTCAAGTTTATTTTTCGTATAAGCAGACTAGAGCTACTTCAGTATCGACAAAAAAACAAAAACGTTGATCATAACAACTTGATTTAACTAAACACTGAAAGTGAAACGGGTACTCAAAATAGATAATGAATCCTGATTTTGTTTAGATACTTGGAGTGCGTATACTTCACTCCACTAATACAATCACGTGATTCCCTGATGGCTAAGTCCAATGTACGGAGTGTACAAGCTCGGCGTGCACTCGTGCGTCGCGATCACGCCAAGTAAAAAGCCAATAAGGTCTATTATCAGAGTTTGGTGCACTATATATACAAGCTTTTATATAGCAACAACTTTATAAAAAGGCTCAAAGTGGACACAGTATTTAAGAAAAATTTAAGAACAAGCTCAGGCCGAGGCTCAGTGATGATAAGGAAAGATTTTCTGGTTGTAAATTGACTAAAACGCATAATTTAACTTCGCGATACAGTGTAAGATATAGAAAGATTTACTTTGAACATTGTAATTTAACCCCTATGGGACAACCTTGTCCTAGAAAACTTAAATAACAAGTAGAACAATTTATATAAATACAAAGAGGCAACCAGTCCAAGACTAAACAGATAACGTAAAGAACGAAACCATTGTAAACAAAGAAACCATTCAACGAAATAAGTGGCGGAAACTGGGGCAGTGACTGAGTGAGGGGTGAGGGTATGTCTTGATTTCAAATTTCGTTTATAGTCCAGATACCTCATTGATAAGATAGCGAAAAGGGGAGTTCTCGCGTTTTTTAGTATGGGTGTAACTTGTGTGTGGGAGCTTGGCTAAATTAGTAAGATCTCTGACTGCTATAACCCACACATTTGTCGATAAGAGTAGGGTTATGGCCCAGTGTTGTGGTCTGTACTTGTTCGCAGGGGGCATTTTAATCCTCAAGTAGTTTCCAATGGCGTCACAATGCAGTCCTGTCCTAAAGTCCCCAACATTATTGTAAGATCCCGTGATTCAGCCACTGTCTGCGAATGGGGTTACAAGTCGAACAACCGAAGTTTAAGTTTTAACTGTTAGACTGACTAAGTAACTTTACTATACTATGGTTTAATTTATAACTGAAGTCAGGGGCATCCCTTCCTATACGCAAAGTACGCAACTACCTACCGAAACGTTACATTATCATTTCTCTGGCTTTTATTTATTTATTTCAATTAACATGGTTTTGAGTAGCAATTTGTACTCTCGCTAAATGGATGGTATACAAAAGACATTAAGTATATTAAAGTCTCCGAACTCTCTCAATAACAAGCAATATCCGAATTTGGATCGCCTGTGGCCCAACTGCTCTCGATACAGCACAATTTCGCGCGCTGGCTTGACCCAGTTTCATTTTTATGACATACCCTCTTGCGTACCAGTTAGAACAAAACTCTGAGGACTCTCCTGAAAGTTATACCAAAGAAGAAAAGCGAAACACTAATAACCGAGTGACGATCAGCTCGTATATAAACCCAAAGGTAACGGCTCTTCTCTGCCAAATTTTTTCAAAGTTATTGAAACTATTTAAAAACCATTTGGGAGTATTTTTGTTATGGCATTCTTGAGAGCGTCTATCAGTGTTTTAAGCTTTTTAAAAATAGCGTATTGGTATATTGGGTAACGTTAACGAACCGGCAAAGAGAAAAGAAAACTTTTAAAATTGTTGAAACAGAATATTGCAAGCAAATTTACCAAACCCTAGCAGGTGTTTTGCTCTACAGGGTTCAAAGTCCATTATTCTGAATTTTGAATGAGGAAGCTATCTGTCATCGCAACGAGAAAAATAATTTGGTTTTGAAGCAGTTTGTTTTAGGAAAGCATTTGCATTCTACTGCATGCGAATGACTTTAAGAACTGGAACGACGATTCAATAATAGTTTTGTTGGTCTAAATAAACTGACGCAGTATTTAAATAGATCAAGCTAACTATTAAAGTCGCAGAGAAAAAAGGAAATATAAATATAATTGAGGAAACCTGATATATTAATTATGTCACGTTAAATTCAAAACTCAAAATTTGCTCCTCCGTTGACAGTCATGCGTAAAAATTGAATTTCTAAGATTTTGTTTCTAGGAACGTGTGTCGTTAGTATCCAGAACATCTGTTGATGATCAAATCGTAGGGTAGGGCAGAAAGCTGAAGACGCGGCTGGTGGTAGTGCTAGTTGTGGAAAGAACCTAAATTCGTCATCGCTTATTTCAAAATAAATCTCAAAACACACCCAAAATTACAACTTATAGAATCTCCTTTTCACACGTCACGAAACAACTTTATCCGTTTATCTTTAAAATAGAGGCGCCGAGGAAACACCTTTCGTGTTACGAATAGCGAGAACATTCTCCATTGTTCCGTAAAACAAGTGTTTTCGTGAGGGGTATGTTCAAGGCGGATCACGCACGGTTTTATGACGCAACACGTCACCTTTTGTGTTCACGTGTATTTTAAGAATCGTGCGTGTGGCTGTGGGAGATATGTAAACAAATCCTGATTCAGCTTGGCCAAGCGAGTGTCCAAAGTTCAAACACGGCCCTTTGAACCACGTGGAGAGCAATTTGATTCACGCGCGGAACACATGAAAACTCAACGCTGATTGGCTGGATTTACCGGAAACAAATTATGATTGGTCAGACCCACCCCACGCCCACATGACTATGGCTCTGATCTAAGTTCAACTTTCAACAACAAAAACATAAAATAAGTGCATGCACTGTTCACACAAAACTTTCAGTTTGTTTTTACAATGAGTTCACTACCTCTCTCTCCTCCTTCAACACCTTCCTCAACTCCTAAAGACATGGATGTAAGTTTTTTTTCTAGGAAAATCGGTTACTTTTGTGGTTTATATTTTAGTGTAACCATTTTGACAGTTCTTGTTTATATCTGTTAGGAAGAAACGCCGGTCGTAACGAGCTGCAATCCACAGAGCTCTCTCAACGATTCAAACCAAAATGTCGACTTAGATGCGGTCCAGTCTCTTCTTGCTATGAGCCAGTGGTCGCCTCCAACGCCAGAAAGAAATACACCAACTCCTTCGTCCTGTTCAGGTTCTCTGAGTAGAAATTCGTCCAGCGCTTCTTTGGTTAGTTCGACTTCCGTTGAAGAAATGGACCGCGAACCAGAAAAGGTATGTACGATTTACTTTGTTCTTTCAGTTTAAAATTTCCCTGGCGCAATTTATTTTCTTGGTATAAGTTCGGAACTTTTAATTAAGTGAATTGGTTACAGAACTAAATTCTAAAATTGAAACTGTTTAAACAGATTGAGGAGAATATGCGGGAACACATCTCCGATGCCAGTGACAAGGAATATGTGAATTCGCCTGCTGCTATTACGAGTGCCGCGGGACCGTTACCCCTCAAAGTATTGCAGAATGGTGTAAACCTAACACAGATGCTTTTGTCTGGGAGTAGTGGAAATGTTCCTGCTGGAGCTGTAGTGATTTTGTGTCCCGTGACAGCATCTCCTTCGACTATTCCCACACAGAGGGCGGTTGTAACTCTACCTCACCAACCCAACTTGTTCCCGCAAATGCATTCCCAGAATTTACCGACGTCAAATGAACAAAATAAAACTCAGGCAAACCGGCGGAGAAATCACGTTTGTACGTACGAGAATTGTGGAAAAACCTACTTCAAAAGCTCGCATTTGAAGGCTCATTTGAGAACTCACACAGGTTTGTACCAGTAAAAAAATTATAATATGTCAACACTAAAAATCTCCTAGCTCTCAGTTTTATTGAATTTTTTACAAGTCTATCCCCTTGAGAAACTTGAAAATTGATATTATCGTAGCAGATAGAACACGAAAATTGATGTGAATTACGTGATCTTTGGGGGTTTTTTTTTTCTTTCGGAGCAACATCACGCGTTAATTTCGAAGTACATAGTCCAACCTACAAACACACCCCCAGCCTTTCCGAGTCTTGACCCCTAGACAAAGCTGTTCACGTGCTGCGTGCATGCAGCACAAAAACGCCTTTGTGTTTTTTCGAACGGTTGACAAAAACGAGTATTTGTATGAAATACTTTTCGTATTTACATCACTGACGCAAATTATATTTTTTTGAGCTTAGTACACAATATTGCCTTAACAATAAAATTGTACACGTAATTTTCTTAAAATAAGAAGCGAAAGTGTCTTGTAAGCAGTTCTTCAACTAGCCTAGACTAGTATCAACGATTTCTCCTTACAGCAGACTTCTAGGTTTCCTTTTTTAAAGAAAAATCCCCAATAAGATCAGATATTTTTGTCTGTATTTTAAAAATAACCTTTTATTGGCTCGTTATTCATTTGCCCTTATTTAGTTTTTCAACGCTGAACAAAGTCATTAAATAATATTAGTTTGACTATTAAATCTACTCCTGTCATTTGGTTTTTCGTGACGAAATAAACTTAATTGAAAATTTCTTTCGAATCAATAGATAAGTATTAAAACGTTCTCGCAAATCATCGTCTATTTTTAGGGGGATCAGGTGAAATGTTTTGAAACCTTAGAAATCATAGATATTTTTAAAGTCAGCCAAAACATTGGTATAAAGTGATTCTTACACAGATACTGACATGAATTATAAAGATAATTGTACAGGAATAGCGTAATTAGGGCAACACTGGAATTTTTTATTTGCATGGAACAAATTAAAACACAACAGCATGAAATATTTTAGATAAAAATTGAGGCTAAGCATAATTCTTACTAAATTCTTGTTTTTCAAGGATTTTCAATGTGCAAAATTAACTTTGGAATTAGACCTGGGCTTATAAATTCATTAAAAAATTGCTGATAACCAGCCAGTTAAAGTTCAGAGCATTTGTGTAAAATTTTCAAAGGGATTTTTGCTTAATCATTGCAAACCCTTTTATACTAGTGTAAACATTCCCCTTGGACTTGTCTTGAATCAACAATCTTAAACAGAGCTTTTCCTTAATAATGACCCTTGGTGTGCTGATATATCTCTCATTATGGCTGGGTGAAATATACTCAGGACAGGTTAAACCTATCCAAGTGGGCCGATTTTGATCCTCATGATTCTTATCAAAAGGATTTGTAAAAAAAAATATTCTGTGTACTCCAAAGAAATGTGTTAATAATTGTTTTGAGAATAATTTGAGGCTAAAATCTGTTATTGGTATGTCTAAAAATCACAAGGCTTGAAAAAAGTCTTGTGATTCTTACAAAAATGTTCAGTGTATTAAGATTGAGTTTTATGAATAGTTTTAACATCATAGATTGTTTAATCATGCTAGGCCGAGACTTCTAACAGCCCCTCAAAAAACACTGGTTTTTGTTGAAACTGGTGTTGTGTAAGTTTATATGTCATCAAAGAAATATTCTGAAAATGTTCACCAAAGTTTAACAAGCAATTTATAAAAGTTATCTAAAGAGTTGTGTTTTTATTTGTCCATAGGTGAAAAACCATTTCCATGTACTTGGGAAGGCTGTGACAGAAGGTTTGCTCGTTCGGATGAGTTGGCTCGACACAAGAGAACCCACACTGGGGAGAAACGCTTTGCTTGCCCTTTGTGTGGAAGGAGGTTCATGAGATCAGATCATTTAACCAAACATGCACGGCGTCACATGACTGCGAAAAAAGTACCAGGTTGGCAGCTTGAAATGAATAAACTTAATCAGGTGGCAGCACTGCAGAATCCTTTGATGAGCACCATTCCCCCATCAAGCGAGAGTTCGATCACTGTGCCTACACCACATGGAACCTTACCTTCTGTAGCTCTACCAGCTGCCAGTACAATATCAAATATCCCATTGCCAACCACTTCACTTCCAACAATGGCCCTTCCGCAAACCAGTATCAGTACAATGGCACAATGCAGTACGAGTGTAATGGCAGTTAATGCTTAAGTGAGAGAACTTGTCAGCCCATCAGTTGTTGCAAGTGGTTGTTGAATCAATCCCATATATTAAAGATAAGAAGAGTGACAATAACATGGGATTTGATTTACAGAACAAGTGCACTACAAACTGTTATTGCAGCTAATCGTGATGATAAACATGTTAAAACTTTTCTTCTGATCAATGAAACTGCAATGTGTAAATATTAATGACAGAGGCCAATTCTGAAGTTTGCATTGCTTTCTGCACAACTTGTTAATTGAAATGCTGCTGCATATTTATGCAACCAAAATTCAGATTTTCAATATTCGAGGAGTGTTACAAGTGTATGACACAATGTAACACAGTACATTGTTTGTAAACCACTTTTTTTATTTACAGTTTTGTAAGCAAATTCTCAGCAAAGAAAAATTCAAAACTTTTTTGTATTGTTAAATTAGACTAAATCTAATGATGAAAACTGACATTAGAAAGTTTTTATTCTTTGCAATTCGATAAATCTTTAACAGTTCCTTGTGTGCCTTTATTTTTATTTAAAATATTTTGTCATGCTGTCACACAATCATACATTCAGGACTATTCTTGTTCATATTTATAATTTTATTCTTGCTCCACTACTGATTGAGACTTGCCATAGTTACAAATGAAAAAAGATTTTTTCAAAAATTATAAACTTTATAAACTTTAAGGATAAAATGATTTTAAACTGTGTCACAAAACTACTTATTTTGTAAAAGATTGCAATTCTTTTAGTTAAAAACTCCAGAATTAAATAAGTGCCAGAATTAGAATCAGATTCAAATATTATTTGTAAATAAGAATCCATTTATAGTACAGTGATTGCATTGAGTCACGATAGCAATGATGTATATTTTGTTTAACGTTGCTATTGTTTAGTTGTAAATTTTATTTGTCGCATAGTGCAATGTAATAATATTTCTAAGTAAAAAAGGTGTACAATATGTCTTGCAGAAATCATAATTGTACATGAAGATGTCAAAAAAACCAGTTAAAATACCAATGCAGGCCCAGTGGAAGCACTCCAACATTGTTCCAGTCTTTAAGTGCTACTACAATGAAATTTCCAAAAATTTCCTTCCTTATGCATTTGCTAGTTTGTTCCCTAAAATAAAATCTCTCCAATTCTTATTGTGGTATTTTGAAGGAAGATGTGGTTATTTTACATTTAAAACAACTACTTAATTGTCTGCCATGTTGTCGCTGCCTGGTTACACATTTCCAATTGCAGGCTGCAATATTGTAACATGTGACGTAATTTTCTCAACTCCCAAAACTCCTGGACGAATTCAAACTCTTGTATTCTTCGCCAGATGAAGAGCTAGACATTTTAGATGGAAACAATCATAACAATAAACTATTAGATGAGTAAAAGACTTTGTTGTTTCTGCAGATTCAAGCGAGTGTGTTGAGAAAATGACATCACAGCTCGTTTAAAGATAAGTTTTAAGTGTGTTGCTGCTGTAATCATGGGCTCAAAAGGAACAAATCTGTAATGGCGGACAAAAAAAACGTTACTTCTGATGCCGATATTTTTGTTGGAGATGTTGAAATTTTATTGTAGTAGCACTTTCATAAGTAGCAAATGAATGCTTGAGGTGTGAACTATCTACGGAGATGCTACCCCAGGAGTTATTGTAGTTTAGTATTTCTGAAATGCAAAATTTGGTGCATTTCCAGAGAGAAATGTGCAAAACAGATGAACCATAGCTTAGGGCGAAAATTGCATGTTTTGTTATTTTTATTCAATTTTTTGTGTGAGCTTGAAAAGTTGGTATGTTCAGACTGATCAACTGGACTGGGCTCCACTGGGCCTTCAATATCAGAAAATTTACATTTATATAAAAAATTTAATTTATTGGACAGTTTAGTGTCAATCCAACTGAACAAAGTTGAATAAAAACAAATACAACAGAATTATGGTGAAAGGTATTATTCTTAGGAGTCTTTATAAGTAGTTAGAAGCAGAGGGATAAGTGTGGTGATGTGGTTTTGGGCTATTTTTTCTGTGGCTTTGCAGACATTTTCGTTAAAAAATAAGATACGTTTTCCGTTCTTCATAGCCTGGTGAAAACCGAGGCAGATCAGTAAAACCCCGAGATATGTACAGTAGTTGGGGATTTTCACCTGCTTGAGAATTCTCACAAACTTTGCTGAGGTTTTTACCCAGCGATGAAGGCACGGAAAACATGTTTTATTAATTTCTTTTATAAAATTCTTATTTTCCAACTTTAAAAGAAAGAGAAAGATGATACGAAGTTTGTATAGTTCCATTTCTTTCATGAAACTGCAAACTGTGCTTCAAAGGTCGATTCTAACATGGAGCAAGCCGTTTCTGTCGAAATGCCTTTCGTCAAAAATGAGATTTGTAAGCATTTTGCCAAAATAAGATTTGTCATAACAACAGATTCGTATGCATTTTGCCAAATGAAACTTGCTGATATTTAGATTTTTAAAATGCCAATTTATTAAAATTGTTCCAGAATTATTACAGCACAGTTCAAGACAAGACCATCCGAGAATTAAGCTAAACATTATACAAGGTTATGCGCCAACCAATGATACGGAAGAAGCGGTAAAGGAGGATTTTTATGAAAGGCTTCAAGCGACTCTGGATAAAGTTAAAGAGAGAGAAGTTACTATACTAATGGG
>JAODFW020975144.1:0-10468 GCA_027575235.2 Palythoa mutuki
CCTATATACTGGTATGGGGCCTTTTTTTGAGGCACAAACTTTTTGAGAAATATTTACATAATCGCTGCAGGGCAACTTTAAAGCCTTATACACTATACACTATGAACTGTGAATTTCATTAACAATATTGTATAACTGTCTGTTTGAATCATAAGCAATGGTTCACTCGCTCACTCCCCTAGTCCCCCCCTCCTCCCCGTTCCCTTCTTTCAAGAGAGCTTGCTTGTAGATTACCAGAAATATTTCACTGCCAAAACATTTGATAACTAAGTAAATAAAAATATGACAAAAGTAGAAGTTAATGGTATATGTTATCATGTCAGCATTGATTTTAGCTTTAAGTGGTGAACTGGACTTGAACATTGTAGTAAATTTTAATTTCCTTGTATGTAACTGGTGTTTAGAATTAGAATTGACAACAAATATTATTGTTGATGAAATTCAAAGTTACATTTAATTATAGACCCTATCGAAAAATATCGGCTATTTTAGTATTCTTTTGTCTATATTCAAATTAGCCTTACTAGCCTCGTTTTGAGTAACATATTCTTTTGAAAGTTTAACACAAGGACGAGGCTAGAAAGACTAATTTGAATATAGACAAAAGAATACTAAAATGGCCGCCATTTTTCGATAGGGTCTATATTAAGTATAATTAAGAAATTAGAAACTTTGTGGATTGTGGTGGCAAATTAAAGTGACTTTGGTTTGGATCAATGGAAGGGCAAATCATGCCCTTGGTATGGTTAAAGATATTGATACCTGAGCCCTCCCTTACGAAAATAGTGCCTATTTTATGTGTATTTTATATCTATTTTTTTAACTATTTTTTAACTATTTTTTGTGTAGTTTTTATCTATTTTTTCATACTATTTTAAAGCTATTCATTAACTATTTTATACCTATTATTTTGAAACAAAAACTAGTGCAAAAATAGTCCAGTTGGAAAGTCAACTACTAGTAAGATAGCTTTAAAATAGCTTTAAAATAGAGAAAATATGTATGCGATTTATGATAAAATAGCATTAAAATAGCATTAATGACATGTTAGTTATAAAATAAAATAGACATAAAACAGGGATAAAATAGAAGCAAAATTTGAAAAATAGGATATAAATACATTTAAAAGAGGTTTAAAATATACATAAAACAGGGATAAAGAAGGATAAATTTGAAAAATAGGAAACAAATACATATAAAATAGTTTAAAGAGGATAAAATATGGATAAAATAGGCAAAAAACTTGAAAAATAGGGTATAAATATATTTAAAATAGGTTTAAAATATACATAAAATAAAAATAAAGGAGAAAAGGTTTGAAGAAAATAGGTAATAAATACATATAAAATAGGTCTACGAGACATAAAATAGAAATAAAACAGTGATAAAATAGGGGAAAAAACTTGAAAAATAGGATAAAAATTTTAAAGTAGGTTGAAAATAGGGTCTTATGTATCCATGCAAGGTAAAAAACAGTTAAAATAGCACTGCCAGCTAGTTAATTTTATGAAAATAGATACATTAACCATGTAAAAAGCATATCCCAATTCTCAGCCTAGTATTATAATTTGCTTTTCGTAATTTAAGTTAAAATGATTTTTAAGATGATCAATACTTAGTAAATATTATTCTATTCCATAGGTATTTCACATGCTTTTCATAGGAAAAACCTATGGACCACTTACAATGTCATAGGTTTTTCATAGCTTTTTTTCATAGTGCTATGAAATAAAAGCTATGAAATGATGTCCCACTTTTCATAGGTAAAACATATGAATTTTTGTGATCAGTTTTCATTTAGTATCTCATGAAAATGCTATGAAAACACCATAAAAATACGTATAGGCTTTTCATATATCTTAGGCTCGTAAATGGGCTTAGCTTTTTTATGGATGCTTTAAATTTATATGAGTGATTACAATGTACTGCTTGTCACACATATTATGATTTTCAAAAGGAGAACATGTAACACAGAAAATAGAATCATTTTTAGTTTGTAATTTGACTTTTCAGAAACTATTATTTATCCATGGCTTTGGATCTGGTAAATTAGAGCAAAGGTCAAGAAAAAGTCTGGGATTTTGTTTTCAAGGCTCTGTGTGAACCGTGATACTATTATTGATTTTATTGACTGTGTCTCAAATGCTTAAATTCAATGAATTAATTTTGGTATGATTGTTTGTGTCATTTTAGGTTAGAAAGACAAGCCAAGCAGCACTCTTGGTTTTGTTGGAGCAGGAAGTAATTGAACGAGGTAAAACTGCAGCATGGTGAAGATTTGGAGACTAGTTTGGCCAAAATGGTTCTAATTTTACTTCTAAAAGTTCTGAGAATATATTAGTTAACATACCCAGGGTCTCTGTGGGTCCTTAGAAGTCTAATTTTCTATTTTACTTTTTGAAAGCCTTAAAAAGGTCTTAAATTTGCCCAAATTCATATATTTTTAGGTTTTAAAAGTGCCAAATATTTGTTTAAATATGTTTTGTGTTACCCAGGGACAAGTTTTGAAAATTGTTTTAATGAAAATATTTTGATGAGAGCACCAACTTTTTCAAGTTTCCATTCAGTTAATATCAAGTGACCTTAGGGGCAGACCATTAGATTTTTGAGGAGAGGGGTTGGAAGATTTTGTCAGTGCAAGATTTATTTTTTATTTCTCTGAGAGTGTGTTGCAATAGGATGACCTGGATCTGGATCAATGATCCAAGATCATACGGATTATGGCACATCAAGGAACCAATGAATCTGCTCCAAGGTTCCACATAACAAGTAAATCACTCGCAAACACCAGTAAAATTTTCCGCTGGTGAGTAACGGAGGCAAAGTACTTGCCTGTTGGTGAGTGTATAATAAATTTCTGATATTTTTATTTGTCGGTAAAAATATATGACTTGTTGCTCAATAAAGTTAGATTTACCAATGATTTTCGTCACAGATTCCATCAGTGTTTTGCTCTCGATCGATTCCCATGGATGGTGCGTGATTTCAAAGTGAATATTGTACAGTATGTTTAGGTTTGCTTTTTGAATTTTGTTGTGAGTAAAAAGTTGTTGAGGACTGGACATCATTTCACAGTTAAATTTTAGAAATATATTTTTTCATGTTGAATTAAGACTTAATAGTTGTGCAGAAAAGATGTTCCGACAATATAATTATGGCAACTAAATTGCTATGACTGGCTAGTAAATTTTTCCTCTCGCTAGCCAAATAATACTAAAATTTTTAACCTGGGTGGAGCCCTGTAAAAAGTCCCTAGAAAAACAGGTTTTAGATTGCATTAGGCTCCCAAACTTTTTTCCTTACAATTTGACAGATTCTTACCTTGCCTCGATATAGCTTCTCAGTGTCCTCACGGAAACGCAGGTTTTCCTCTTCATAAGTGTCACGTAATTCTTGCAGCTTTTCTCTCAAAATGCCCTCATATTTGTTGGCATAGTCTGTCTCAACTGTTACCCTCTTTGTTTCAACTGACTTCATCTGCAGCCGTATGTCTGATATTTCCTGCAAGGGTTCAATAATTATATACCAATGCATCAATTTAAAAACAATTATGTTGGAACAATGCTTGCCTACCAAAATAAAATGTAGGCAAAGTTCAAAGCTTTGCAGATCTCAAGACCAAGTAATAACAAAAACATTAAGAAAAAATAATGTAAACTTGTAAACACAGGTTTTAGAAGATTACACCTTATGTAGGCCATAAACTCCAACTACCAATACCTCATCTAATATTAAAGGTAATACAGATAATCAATATTGTATTGGAATGAAATCTTGAACAACTAAATTAATTTTATCTTTCTTTGTAATTTTGTATAAATTTTCGGTATCACTGAAGTATTTACAATTTTAAAATAACAAATCAAAATAATAACAGTAACAAATTTTTTGAGGTGCTTTTGCCGGGAATAGTTTCCCAATCTACACCAAGCCAGTGGTTCAAGTTAAACATTCTAAGGCTCTGAGGCACAAGTTTTGCAATCAGTTTTTTTGTTAGAACTCAAGCTGAGAAAACCCAAACGTTTTCCAGACATGTGTTCTACTTTCCACACTTTCCAAAAAATGTTTTTTATTTAAAATGAGGCATTAAAACATGATAAAAATGAATGTTTCACTCTACATGAGCATTTTCAGGTTTGGCTGGCTTGTTAATTATTCTTGTCTTATAATTTATCAGTGCTGCATGGACAATAGTCATTGTTTAGGTGATGCCACTGGGAAACAGAATAAGGCTGTGTTTACATGATAGCGGATCGAGTTTCATTCCAGATTGAATTGGATTTCATTCTACATTTACATGGTAGAATCAAAAATGGCAAACCTGCATTGTTTCAAGTCAGCACACTTATTTCTAGGCAGGTGTGCATGCACAAGGTAGTGACCCGCTGACCAACCAAACGAAGGCTCCGAGGATGATACCAGTCTTGTTCTAGAATGAACTTTAGTCTCCGTTTACATGATTCCAGAATAGAATCTTGCACTGGAATGAAAGTTTAGATCCGGAACAAAAAGGGGAGGACTGAAGAAATTGGAGCGAGTTCAGTCTGGATTCAAACTCAATCCAGTATCATATAAACACACCCTAAGATGGAAAGAATGTACTTTCTTTCTTAGATTTCACAACTTTTTAGTTTTCCCAACTCTGTATGAACCATAAGACTTAACCCTTTCAGCCCCAAGCAATTTATCAACATCTAACTTCTCCTTACAAAATTCAAACAAAATAATACAATTGGTAATGAGAAATAAAGAACTGGTCAAAGTGAATAAGCTGTGGAAGTTTAAATGCGAAATTCTCCCAAACTGCTTAATATATTGTAAGTATGGAACTCAGTTGGGAGAATTTAGCAACACATCATTTGTCGCACTTGGCGCTTCAAGGGTTAAGAGCTACAGAATAATTCAAATAACTTAAGGACAGCACTAATTTATTACAGTGGACACAGGTAAGCTAAAACAACAATGTTATCATAAAGAAATAAACTAACCTTGTTATAAATTTGCTTCTTAAAGTTCAGTTCCTCTCTTAGTGACTGTAGCTTATTTTCCAAGTCTACTCTAGTCAAGGTCTCTTGCTCCAATGAGTACTTAGCTGAATCTAATGCATCTTTTAATTCTTGGCATTCTTTTGTTAAATCCTTGACAACTTTGTCCAAATTCAAAGCTTCCTGGTTTACACGATTTAATTGAGATTCTTTATCTGAAAGCTGTTTCTGTGTGACTTTTAACAAATCTTCTGCTTTCTTTCTGGCCGCAGTTTCTGTGTCCAGCCTATTCAACAAACAGAAAAAATAATAATTTAATTGCAACTAACCCTATTTTGAATTTTAACATATTCGGAATCAATCTTATGTTGCACAGTTTCTGTGAATATTTTTTGGATTTGCTTGAATCTCTTTCGTTTTATTGCATCGCGAAATATAGGTTTGCATGGAATTCTTATTAAATACTGTTGCTTATAACTGACTAACGCAAAAGATAAAAAATCGCAAAAAAGCACTGTACAAACTTGTACATCACAAATTTAAAAGTCAAAAAGAGATCACGCCGAGATCTTTACAATGCTTTGTTCACAAGTCTGATTGAGAATCCACACGTAAGGCATACAAAAAGTCAAAGAAAACGGCACTAAATAAACATTAAACAAATATAAACTATATTTCCAAACAAATAATCAAAAATTCTCATCGAATCTTACAACAATAATATGAACGGTATAAATCTTATAACACATATAAAATGATAACAGAATTACTATTAAAGCTTGTCTTTTCTATCTTAAAACTACAAATCCATATTTAGTGAAACTTTGCCGAACTGTAAACAAATCAAATCTGTATCAATAAAGAAAGCGCGCCAAAATGAAATATACAAGAAAGACTTAAGAAAACTATCACTGAAACAGCAAGCCAAGATGGTGTCAATTTTATCGTCTTCTATGTGACTAACAAAAATGCACAGAAATCTATTGTATTATTAAATATTATCCTTAAGGAAAGTTAATTTACTACGCAATTCTTATACAAAAGTAATGAAACAAAAATGTCAGGTATAAACATTTCCAGAAAAGTCCAGCGCATTCGGTGGAAAGCTACACTTTACGGTTAGTTTGGTCGCAAAGCACATGGCGGATGGATTTGATTAGCCCAACAGACACGCGATCACCGCATAGTAAAAATGTTTCAAGCTGAAATTTACGATTCTTGGCTTCTTGAATTTCAGCGAGACTGAAGCAGAACAGATCTAAAAACACCAACTTAACAATTCGTTGTCATTTTCAAAACTTTAAGAGTGGAGGGTGTGTATTAAAAACACACCAACTTACTTGTCTTCCAGTTCGCCCAAGCGAGCCGAATTCTTCTGATTTGCGATTTGCTGTCGAGCTTTTTCTTTAGCTGTCTCGTCCAACAAGCGTCTAGCGTCCGCCAATTCCGCTTCATACATTCCTTTAACATTATTAACTTCTCTTTCGACTGTGTCCTTTGTGGTAGTAATTTCAGTAGTTAGTTTACTATTCTCGGCTTCCAGAGCCTTCACGCGATCAATGTATGTGGCCAAACGATCGTTAAGATGCTGTAACTCTTGTTTCTCTTCTTCACGTGTTGTACGCTTTGAAAGACTTGCTGCAAGTCGCGTAGGCGACCCTAATGGCGAACGGGGAGACTTTGCAGTTGCAGGTGAACGCATAGCCATGTTTCTACGATCAACAATGAACTCGTTAAAAAAAATCCACACTTAATAACTTCACTATCGAATATCGAGGCTCCAACCTTCGACAACTTCCAAGTTTTGGCGCTCCTTTTTACCACGTGACAAAATATAGCCTATCAAAGACTCTTTTAGAAACTGGGCTCTCTTTTTATGTCAATCATGATTGGCTGTTGAAGCAGCAAAAGGAAGGCGTGACCAAAGAACAGTCGATGCAAATCCAGAACTCTATTTGTGCGGCAGATTGTGACATTTATCATTTTATACCAGTAATTTCTGTGAGAAAGGTGAGTGCTGCGAGAATGCATTAGAAAGATAAACAAAATATACAAACCCCCTAGCAAAGAAGGCGCTGTGTCAGTTTTGCTTATAATAATAATAGAGATTTAGCTTTGTAAATTGATCAAATGTTGTGTGAATGGTAAGTGCTTGCAGTTGCAGTCCTTTTTGCCTTTGGGGATACGGACTAGACTGCCAAATACAATATCGCTCCGCTTCATTGTCTGACAGCTGATCGAATCGATAGCATTGAAACTGATTGTTTATATGAATCTCTAATAACCGATATACTTGTTGACGAACAGGTTTCATCGATTGAGTAGCTCTTTATCTAGGTACTTTTTTTTGCAAAAAAAAAATATCAAAACCCTGAGGATGGGAACTTGGAAGGGGGGTTCTACCTCACCCTGAAAACTTGTAAGCGTGCCAGAAAATTCGTTTAATACTTTTTATAATAACCTTGATTTTTCTCGAAAAACCCCTAAAAAATACCAGATTGCCAAGTTTGAGCCCTAAAAAGATACGACGACGGGACGAGCGCCCAGGTTATCACGCTAACTACCTCAGTATTATCACTTATTTTCGCGAGTCTTAATTTTCGCGATTTTAAAAATATTGCGAAATTAAAGACTCGCTAAAAAAAGGGACCGCGAAAAATAAAAACCCGGAAATTAGAACCCAATACAAAAACTTTTATTAAGGTTTTTGTCTGGGCCAGTTTAACATACAGTTCATTGAGCAACTTAAGTTCAGATGTCTTGCCTTTCTTATTCATCGTCCGAGTTACTTTCTTCAAAAAGTTCCAGCAGAACAATCTTTGTACAGTCTTCGAAGTTTCCGTTCGTATCTATCTGGCATTTTATCCCTTTTAACGTTACTAAAATGGAGAAAATATAGGTTGAAAAGGGTACCAGTTATTCAACTCGCGAAAATTAATTACCTTGAAAAACGATAATTCGTCAAAATCACGAAGTTTAAGACTAGCGAAATATTTCGTCGCTCGAAAATAAGTGATAATAAGGTAGTGAATATGAAAATTTTTTCCTCACCCTCTCTTTTGGTATTAAATGTGATCACTGAGCTGAACGGTTTTCTGTTGCAATGTTACTTTCAGTTTCATGAGCCGCAGCTTACCCGTACCCACTTGACTTTCTCTGGACAACAGGCCATAGCAGGACCGATCAACAAGCTCTCGACTTGCGTTACTTTAAGGAGGTTTTTTTTTCTTTTCTCAATCCTTCCCCCCGGCCATGCGCCAGGACCTGAAATCACTAGTTTGTTTGTTTTTTCTAGCTTTAGACACGAATTAGAAAGCGAAAAAAGGGTGGATTCTATTTCTGTTGTTTATCTCCTCTTTATTTTTTGTTCTCACTGATTTTATTGGTTGGCTCGATCGGACGCGCAAGTCTTTAAGTTTAAGGGATTGTGCTTTTTCCTGGATGCCATTACATTGGGGACTTTGGGAAAATGTATTTCATTTTAAGTCTTGGCACAAAAATGCACCATAACTGATGTTTTCTCGTATATTCACCCTGTGTTGCTTTGCGAAGTTGTCCCCCAGATGAAATTGTCACGTGATACGTGACGTCATGTGCAATTATAAAAGTATTGTTTTTCAGTAGACCATAGCCGGGTACCTAGTATTTTTTTCCTTTTTAAAGCTAAAATTATTTTAAAATAATCCTTAGATCACCGGGTCGATAGAATATGCCCGGAAGCGCGTTATTTCCGTTCAGAAACAGTTATTTGCACCGGCACGGACAGGCGAGGGACCGCTATTACCGTATTTGGCCATTAATAGACCACTCATTCGAATTCTAAGTTGCCGCTGACTTCCTATGACAACGTATTCATTTATACAGTCTTAGCTATAGCCTCAACAACATGAAGAAGTTTTAAAAAAATGTAGTGTTACACTATTTACAACTGTATTTGTTGTCAGTTGGAGGTGTGACTTTTCGAGGAAAATCTAACAAAAAATAACAAGGTATTTGAAAATGAAACACCTTGCGCCACATATGTACGGCTGAATTTAGAAGCGAGCTACCTTCGTTTGTTTGTTGAGCAGTCTTTACAGTGAATCTTTTCATGTTTTATGCTGTGTCACTACGTTTTAGTCAACTTTCTACCACAAAAACTTTCCTCCGATCCTCGTTATCAAGCCTCAGCCTGACCTTGTTCTTAAATTGTTCAAAATTTTGGCAAATTTGAGCCTCGTTCTTATATATATAAGTTGTTCTTATAAAAAAAGCGAGTGCATAAAAAAAACAAAAGCATTTCCTATGACAAGTACCGAGCTAGGTTTTTCAAAAACCCAAGATAAAACAAAACTCAGTTGACATCTCGTGAATCCGCCGTGACCTCTCTGCGGTTTGGTTTCGAGCCAAGGTATGCCAAAACTCACGTAACGTTTATTTAAAGCGTTCGTGTGCGTTTACAGAGGAACTTCGCCTTACGACTAGCTAGTTTAATATATTACGACCTCTTTTTTCGGCCCATGAAAGAGCTATACATTTTCTTAAAAAATGCACCCCGTAAATGCGACAACCCTTTTCATAAGACCAACGACCACTTTTTTTTATTTCTGTTTTGAATCTCAACTTAGGCCCAGAATGATACAAAACCCAAGAAGTGAACTATATATGATACAAAGTGTCTGTTACCGTGTCAAAACCAAATTGTTAGTGTGAACATTTTTATTTAAAAAGCGACCGCCAATTAAGGGCCTATTCACATGGAAATGGGCCAATGGGGCACCCCAGGTAGGTGAGACTGAGTTTCCCCGGGTACCCGTGGTGAAGAAATTAAAGACTAGCTTTCACATGCACCCCGGGAAGCTGGTGTGGGGTGTCAAAATAATATCGCGTGGTCAACCAGGTCGGGCGTTTTGGCGACTTTTTTGGAGCCCTTTAGCACCCTTGTCTTTTTCCAAGCTTTCCTTTTGTGTCTACGCTCGTGAAGTGGCAAATGGTAGAAACGTTTTGTAATATGTCGACGACCTTAACCTCTTGCCTCGCAAACTCGTTTCCTTTTACAAACAATCCATTTAAAACGTTTTCAAACTTGCTGCCTGACTGCAAGTCGTTCATCTTGATCAGAATTACAATTTGCCATTTCGAGAATTGTTGTTTTCGAAAAACTTCGCCATAAATATAAGCGCCGAAGGCCGTGTTGATTACCAACACATTTGGCGGGCTTTGTTAATTTCAGCGCTGTGTACCTCACCCCAGTCAAGCGGGTCACCCCACCGAGAGTGTTCAAATGACCAAACACTGCGAAAACCTCACCCCACCAAGGCGGGTCACCGGCCTTACTGAACGGGCAACCCACGGCTCGGTGGGGCACCCCACTTCTCATGTGAACGTGACCAAGATAAAAAAAATTAAAGATAAATTGAAAAATCTAGTACGTTGTAGAAAAGAGGAACTTGTCAGTGAACCGATATGAATAAAAGCTCAGAACAAGCCAGGATTTGCAACCG
>JAODFW020975237.1:0-10462 GCA_027575235.2 Palythoa mutuki
ATACTAAAACAATTAGATTATTCGCTCTCGATTTCTATCGCGCGATAGAAATCTCGACCTCATAATCTAATTGTTAAATAGATACTATAAAATGCGGGCTCCGATTGGTTCAGTCCCATTTTCTAAATCTCGATATAAATTATGACATGACGGTTCCATGATTTTGTGCCTTGTGTAACAAAGTAAAGTTCTCGGCCATTCCTCAGCTTCGGGTGTGTTCTTGGCATGTTCTTAAATTTCGGCCGATTTTCTGCCTGACATTCTAATAGTGATAAAAAAGCTTCTTATAAAAAAGAGTATTGCGGACTATCTGAGAGCAAATTGAAAAATGCAGTACCTTGTAGAAAGGAGAATCTTGTCAGTGAACCGATACGAATAAAAGTCCAGAACAAGCCAGGATTTGCAACCGTAGACAACTGTTTCGTCCTTCTTGGGACTCGTTAGTACGGTGTAGCAAGGAATAAAACACTCACACGCAATGATTTATTCGTGCTCAAAACCACCAACTTAATTCCAATTCATACGCACATCGGCTCACTGACAAGTCAAACTACGGATTGAAAAAAAGACAGTCCTGTATTAAAGCACATAGCCAGACGATGTAGAAATATGTTAGCAGATTTAGTTGGACCTGTATAATAGATCTATGGTCGCAACACTGGAAAACCCAGTGAGGTTTTTTTTTTTAACACTGTTTTATATCCGAGAGCCTCAACTGTCGAAACCTGTAATCGCATGTAAAGCGCTTAGAATAACAATGTATAAGTGCAATATAACGGTTAATTATTGTTATTATTATCATTATTATTACTTTTATTATTGTTATCGTTTTCTCTTACGTCATTAGCGTGATTGTTTTAGCTTAGTATTGTTAATGCTGATTAATTTATTTCAAGGGCCATGTCGCTATGGAGAGTGTCGTCGTCCATACCCTTACGGACCATGCAGACCTTGCAGACCCAGTAAGTAAATTACTCTGTTAATTTGATATAAAGTACTCAATCATATTTCAGATTGCACCTAGTAATCCTCTTTTAATATATGACCTTGCAATTTCTTGCATTCTGATTGGTTCACGCCCGGTCTGTCAAAATGCGTATTCGGTCCACTTGCCGCACACGCGCGTATGCGGACCGGTTTCGCGGATTATGATTTTCAGAAAATTTTTAAAACTCGCAAAATTACTTAAAAAACGATTGTAAAGTATTTCCGAAAACTTCTGAAGATTTTTTAGAAAATCTCCAAAAATGCACAAGAAACAGTTTTCAAACATTTCCGAAGCTTTCTGATGATTTCAGAAAACTGTTAAATAGTTCCGATGATTTCCGTAGACGCAGGCATGGAATAAATTGCCGTAAGTAAAAAAGTCATATAAGAAACGAATTATTAACCTCGCTTGTTCAGTATGTATTTAATAGAAATATTAGACCTCTCTGCGCTCGGTCCGTATTGTCCAGATCTCGGTCTGATATTTTTCCATACAGACCTCGCACTTGGTCAATAATCTCGTAGTATTATTACCTTGTTTTGTGTCAAGTGAAAACATTTATGTAAAGTTGTCTTTTCGTGCAAAGCTGGACTAGAGCGTTTTTTTTTATTTTCATCTTTTTTCCTAGAAATTTGGTGATCTCCCAACTTTTATCTCTATTCTTGTCCTATGTGTCAGTGCTTGAGGATATTATATATGTTTTGTTTGTTTTTTTTTCAGCGCCGTGTCGTTACCCTAGGCGCTGTTACAGAGGAGGAAGATGCACATTTTGCTACCGCCGTGGTTAGTGTTTGACAATTCTATTTTTACTATATTAGGTACTTATTACGACACACTTACATGATTGATCTCGATGGACCAAGACATACTATCGCTATCACTATTACTACTATACTACTACTACTACTACTACTACTACTACTACTACTACTGCTGCTGCTGCTGCTGCTGCTGCTGCTGCTACAGCTACTTTACTGCTACTGCTACTGCTACTGCTACTGCTACTGCAACTACTATTACTATTACTGTTACTGTTACTATTACTATTACTGTTACTTACTGTTGAATTGTCTAGGATTAGAATCTAACTGAAATTGATGAGTTAGACAAAGAACCAAGAGTATCAAAAATCCGATGAATTTTTTTCTAAGCAAACGAAGTGAACATCAAACAACAGCTATAATTCAGAGCAAACGTGTTTACACACTGGAAGTGCGGGGTCGATCCAAAAATAGCGGCAGTAAGCCATACATCTGCAGGACTTGGTGTAGTTCTCAAGTTGTTTTGCGGATGATATCCGACCTCAAAAGTGCACTGGCGTCAGCGTGGCTGGTAACACAGCATTCCCCTTAAAGTGTCGAATAATCAGAAAGGTTTTTAAACAGTTTGATATAGTCATACCAAAAATTTGATGACAGACGCTATTTCCGCAGAACTCTTACATAAAAGCACCTCACGACAACAGTTTCTACCGCCAGCGGACCAATTAGAGCTGAAAATAAAAACAGTGGATGCTTAGCATTTTTGTTGATATCATAATATTGATTGCGTGCTTCTCTTGTCGCCCGCAACTACTACTACCACCACCACCACCACCACCACCACCACTACTACTACTACTACAACAACTACTACTACTACTACTACTACTACTATTACTACTACTACTACCAATACTACTACTGCTGCTGCTGCTACTACTACAACTACAACTACAACTACTACTACTACTACAACAACAACAACAACAACAACTAGTACTACTACTACTGCTGCTGCTACTACAACTACTACAACTATACAACTACTACTACTGCTGCTGCTACTATACTCTACCTCAACTTATGTGCTTCAACTTGCTTTCTTCTCCTCTTTTTTAACAAATGAGTTTAAAGCACAAAAAATGCTAAAACTGTTGTTTTCTTGTTCCCAGGAAAATAGAAAGATACTTCCATGGAAACGACTAACAACGAAGCCGCTTTTAAAACATTTAAAGCAATTGTTAAATTTTTAGATTTTGTGATATTTTGTTTTGATTATATAGAATAAATAAAGGCTACTTTATTGAAGCATTACAAAACTGTATTTTTTGTACTTTTATGGCGCAACTATGAGATTAGGCGCGCAGAAATTAAAAAAACAACAACAACAAAGTACTATTACAAAAATTAAAGAGATCAAGTACTTTTTGACACAAAACGCATTAAAGCAGGGCTTTGAGACAAGAACGGATCGAAATGCGTAACGCGTGAATGCACCAGCAACCATACTATCCAATCAGTAACAATCTTAACTGTCCAATCAGCAATAAGGTCAACGGAACAAAATAGCCTTTGTCCCGTTGCCAGACGCGACAGAAGAACTTTACCTTTCTGTCGTTCAACTTCAACCAGTTCAGAAAACAAGCCAAGAAGCAATCCAACTGATAACAATCGAGTAACGATTCGAAACCGGTATTGGAATTAATGATACAAACAGCTGAAACTAGTTGCTGAAGCAAGCAGTATTCCAAATGCATTCAAATTTTAGAATATCAAATGAATCATTTTGGAAAACTAGCTTGGAATTAGTGATATTAACAGTAACAGCTACAATTACGGCAGCATGTAAATAATGAGCTGCAGTCGCCAAATTGAGCAGTTTTCCAAATGTTGTCAAAGTCTGAAAAATATCATTGAAATAGTTATGGAAAACTGTTATAGAATTCAAACTCAACCGCAATTCAACTTTATTTTCCCTAAACCTCAATATTGTTATAACGAAAACCCCAGTTTCTCAAAGATATACTCCCGGGAGGAAAACCTTAAAAAAAACGCAATAAGATGCGTGGAGTATAAAATTCAACTAAACACAGAGCAGCAAAAACGAAACGTATTCAAATTATGAGTAAAGTCGCGTAGGCCCATCACCTTTCTTACGTGAATGTCCTCATCGCTTTGAAAATGCTGTAATAGCCCTGTATCGGAGATTGTGTCGGAACGTTTCGTATAGACCTGCGCATGTAGCCGATTGCTGTTTCTTGTAATTCGCATGCCAAGGAAAGAGATGGTTGTGTTACTATCGAGTTCCATTGTGAACTCGCAAGAATTGTGGTGTTGACTATTTAGAATCTCAACGGAAATTGTGTTTCGGTAGAATTAAGGGTGATATTTGAATTTCTAGCTTGTTTTCAAAGCCATTGATTATAGCAAGAGCCCATTCAGTAATTGCTCGCTAGCCAAAACGTTCCAGTTTGATTCTATCTTTAAAGCGCTAAGAAAATATAACAACGAATTTGACTACTTAATTTACAAGATGCTTTTTGTAAGTAACATAAAACCGGATCTCAACACACAAAAAGACTCAATCAAAGCTAAAGTATTTGTATAACTTCTACGCCCTTGGGTTTTGTACCCTTGGCCTTGGTTTAACACTATTGTTCTTTCCGGTATAGTTTATCCTTAAATATCGCACTTCACTAGTTTTCTACTTGACTTGATGAATGATGCGTGTCAGCGTCGAAACCTCGTCACCTTTTTAAATTTTAAAGCTTTTAAATTTATAGTTTTTATGGATTTTTAACAATGTTTTTAAATGTTTTAGCGTTTAACTGCAGTATAAAGTTTTAGTATTGCTTTTACAAAGAGAATACGTGTCGATATAATTAATATCGACGATCTTACAGTCAAATAAAAAAAAAAAAACTATAAAAAGGCAATTGTTAAAACAGAGTAAGATAAAATACGTACTGTGTCCAAATTAATGAATTAGCATTTATGGAATTATTCTAAGAACATATTTTTTAAAAAAGATCAACCGCACTTGGTATCAGAAAGGGTGGAGGGGCGTTTTTCCTGAATTCATTCTTCACGTGAATTTAAACGAATATGTTTCAACAAGATCGTGATACATCGCAGATGATTGGAATAATATTAGAATACATGCAGCTAAATTTAGACAATTTAATAAAGCGCTAAGAAGTCTTTTGAGTTTTGTGCAATTGATACGGTATCATATTAATTATCAAACACTCAATTTTGAGATCTTAATTTATTTCCTGTAATAGCACCAAAATTTAAAAAAAGTCGGAGAAAAGAAGATGCCAAAGTGTACAGACTTCGTTTTAACTTTTGATGTCAATTATATTGCAACACATTTTGCAAATACTTTATGGGCACTTCAATTTTTTTTTCAAATTGGGTGTTATATCAATGTTTGTTCAGATATCAATATCAAATGATCTCTTCTAATAGTGTATTGAACACAGACGCAAAAAATTGTGGAATATGATCTAAATAATCTTAGTACAAGATTTTGTTCACTTGTGTTACTGAAACTGCCGATATTGATGAATTCTCTTTGAAATTTTGATCAAGGCTGGGCCGAATGCATAATTTTACCACGAATATTTTTAAAACAGTTGATAAGTGAGCGTATGTTGCAAAATTCTCACCCTGTTGTAGAGTTGAAAATAGGCCTGCTGTTCATGTTGTCAAAAAAAAACAAGGCAGTTAAGATACTCTTTGTTTTTGACCTTTTTAAAGAACTATCTATCTCATTAAGTCAACATAATTAAACTTAATTAAACTTAAAGCATATTGACTCACATTAGCAAAAACAAAAAAAAAAACACTTGAAAAATATGGTACAAGGCACGACTGTTTGATGATACCGTTTTTGGAAAGCTAGAAAAAAAGGTGATATTTCGAGGTTCCAGTACTTTTTGAATGGGCCAGCCGTCTAATTCGGGAATAAAATAATCAGTTTTGTATGCTTGCAAAACGAATGTTTCTATTTCGTGCGTAGCGCTTTTAATTGGTATTTTAATCTTTAAATGTCGTTTGGAAACTTGATACCGTAAATGAGATAAGTGTTTACGAAACTTTGGTCACAAGTATTGAACGAAGTAAGATACCTGGCTACTTTCATAATAAACAGGAAACATTTTATAGTCAAACATGAAAAAAAATAAACTTAAAAAACGTTGAATTACAAGCAATATATAATTTCTATAAAAAATTTTTTTACAATATCATCATGCATCTTTGATCCCCCTCAAGTTAATCCTCTTAACCTTTAGTTTGGAGAAACATTTCATCACGCAACATTTTTTAATATTTTAAGATCCCTCTGTCAGATGATTCAGTTCAGCTCTGAAGCTGTCCAGGAGTGGAACAAGCTGCCACCATGAAATCTTACATTGTTATTGCGCTCCTCTTGGTGATTTGTGTAACATGGAGTTACGGACAGAGAAACTCTAGACCTAGGCACAGTAAGTATCTTAATTTTCATTGCGGGCGATTTTCTCTCCTTTAAAAATTAAAAAAAAAACTCTTTACCCTGATTAAAATGTTTCCCCCCTGATAAGCAAAATTTTCATCCCGATTAAAAACCTTTTCCTTAGAGAAACAATGTTTTCATCGTGATAGTATTCCTCCGCTTTGTCATTTTAGAGCTGTTTTGTACCTTGATTTAGTATTTCACCCAGATTGTTATTTTTCACCTTTAACGTTTTTTAATCATCTGTTGGTACCCTACCCTCTGGCAGTCTCCGGTGCCTTACAGTTTCTGACAGAAAAATATAAATACCAAAATGTTATTCTGATATGAACGAAAAAATGACAGAGGAGGAAGGAGAAGCCTTTCTTGATTTTATACTAAACCATTTTTGGAAGTAAAAAAGACAATCAACAACAGATTTGAGTACTTTGTAGGAATAGACTGGACTTTATCACTGTTACCGACACCATTTTGATGGGTATAGGCTAGAACCTGGAACTTTAGTTAAAGCATTTTTATAGAAATCCTATGTCAAATAACTTTTACAAGACTCTAGTTTTGTAAAGTTTTGAATCGGAAGTTTTTGAATGTAGATAGAGGAACTGATTGTCCACATTTGAGGAACCTATCTGCACCAGAAAGTATTAAATCGTATTTTGAATTTTCTAGACAATTCTCTGTAATTTTTGTGGCATCGGTGGAACACAGACAACAAAGAGTTGCATAGTAAACTCAAATTGTGACTAGATGGTTACGTATTTGGCTAAAAACAAACTTAAATAATTTTTTCTCTACCCCGTAATATTATTTTTAGATATTGATTTTACATTTTAATGCAACACTTGTTTCAATGATTTCGTACTGGAAAATGTCCAGTCGGACTTTGACGACAAAACGCAATTTCGATTTATATTAGACTGATCGTCCCTTCTTATACAAAGATCGTTATGTCATAATTATTATTATTAATATTATCGTTAACCTCATTAAGTTTACAGAAATGAAGACTGGTTATTTCAATCACTGTTATTGGTGTTATTATTACCATCACTAAATTTGAATAATTTATTTCAAGGGCCCGAGTGCCGCTACGGACAGTGTCGTCCATACCCCGGTGCACGATGCAGACCTTGCGGATCACCAAGTAAGTTGATTACTCCATTTAAAGTACATAAAACGTAGAAAAAATATATTCAGCCTTATATAAGCAAACTTCCTTTTTAGTTTTTGTTACTATCGTCATCATCATCATCATTATTATTTTCATTATTAATATTATTATTATTAATATTGTTATTGTTATTGTTATCATTATCATTAACATTATCACTGTCACTGTTATTGTTATTGTTATCGTCATTGTCATTGTCGTTATCGTTATTGTTGAAAAATGAACATTTTCAGAATTCTCTTGTAAAGGTAAAGAAAATGAATGGCCACTTTGTTAGAGCTTCAAGCACTGGTTCAAAACAACTTTTAAACTCAATCGCGACACTCTTCATAATATGTTTTTTAAGTAATGGTGCGAGTAAGAAACTGTGAAACCATATGCCGTGGCCAAGAGCACAAGGATAAGGGTATTCGTTCTAACAATTGCGTTAATGTATATCAATTTGTGTTTCCCACATACTAACTGAAACCGCACTGTTCTGTATCCCACACATGTAGCCATGGGCTACCTATTTTTTTAAAAAAAGCTCGTGATTCCTCATTCGGTACGCGGGGCCGAGGAACCATCTAGGGATCTGGGGAGAGATGAGAACCATGGGAGGGTGACGCTTTTCCACGGGCGTCGAGGGAGGAAGAGTCCACGATGTATTACAAAACGGTCAGCGGAGGCAATAAACAAACTATATGATCAATTATATGAATGTGGAAATTGTTTTGAGCCATAAAGTTTCCAGAAATTTCTTTTGGAAAGGAAAACTTTAAAGATTTTCGAACAGAGAATGGTTGTTTTTTCGGGTTTTATGAGGGATCAGTGGAGTTCCTACACAGGATAACAGGGATAACAGAAAGGTTTTTAGCTATAAATTCGACTTCTTATGTAAGAACAGAAAGTCACACGAGGGCAAAAGGTCACAAGCCGAACAAAAAGACGGACCCAGTTTCTGAAAAAAGTTTTGGTACAACTTACGTGGACCTATTTTCATAGGATATTTAGGGTAGACTGGCGCAACGCTGATTTGAGTTAAGTATAAAAGGGGCTATATTAGTAAATAGATAAAGCCAACAAACTAGACTACTCGGGCTCCTCCGAAACGACAACCGGTACCCAGATCGAGGTTATAAAGTTTTTCCACAATTTTTTTTTTTAAAAAAAATGACTTTTATGACCTTATATATTTCTTTGTGTTTGATTATAAAAAAAGTGACTTCACCGTCGAGCATCTGAAAAAGCAGACATTTTAGATTTATAGTTACGGACTCATGAATCAGGTTCGGACAAAATATGCTCATTTCAAAACGCAAAAAATAAAAGAGAACGAAAAGAGCATTTGATTGAAAACTTTTACTGGTATACGTTTTTCCAGTATATCTAATATCATTTCAACACTGGCACTACGACGTTTTGAATACTTTTTAATTGCAAAACGTTGTAGTGAATTTTATCCTGTTTATTTGTACTTTAAGTGACGTCTGTCACGACACACGCATCTCTTAAGAGATCCGACAAAAATAACCGTTGGTTTTTATTTTTGTGTTGTGTAGTCCTCTGCACTCAAACGAATTTATTTGAACACTAATTGAAGTTGTCGTGAATAAAATGTATTTGTTTAAATGTTGGGAACATTGTCAATAAAAACGTTGTGCTCCATTATTTGTATTGTGAAATAGCGCGCGGTAAGACATCTGCTATTTATATCTCCTTATTCTAATATATTTGGCGGTATGCTAATGCACAAATAAATTAAAAGTCCGCTGACTGTTTTGTAATACATCATGTGGGCTCTTCCTCCCTCGACGCCCGTGGAAAAGCGTCACCCCTGGAAGAAGATTTCAAAATTCCAGGAGTTTTCCAGGAATTCCAGTAGTGACTTGTGAGCATTATGACTACTGTAATATGAAATACTGGCAAGAGTACTCCACAATTTTGGTTGTTTTTTAACTTGAAGTTTTGTCCCCAGGGAAAAAGTATTACCCAAAATTTTCAGCAAAATATCACTTCTGTAGCTCAAGACGCACCACCTCCCCAAGGGATATCAATGATAGCTGAATTTAAAGACTTCGTACCTTGGAAAGTTAAAAAGACCATAACCGTGATTGTTCACTAAATAATTAAATAACGCAGCATTGTGATCTTCTTTGAAATTTGCCAAGTTTCAAAACTAGTCCACAATACATTGCACGTTCCAGCATTCTGTAAAGTTGGCGAAGGAGGGAAGTTATAAAGTCCACGGCGAAATAATATGGCGAAATGCGTTGCAGGGTTTTTTGAAAATGCAATCGAAACTACGCTAGAGATATTTTTGGGAAATTTGAGTAGGAGTTTTTTGCCTTTGACCAGGCTTACGATGAGATTCCTAATTTAACTTTCAAAACGCTACATCGTCCGTGTTATTGTCTAAAACAAAAAGTCAGAAATATTTTGCAAGTTATGTAATACACGTAATCACATACTAGTCAATTCAATACAACTTACCGGATAATCTCATTCTATGAAGCATTTTCACAGTCGATATGTAAGCTTGTATACATCATGGGCAAAATATGATCTATATCCTGCATTAACATGAGCTCAAGATCTGTTCTATTTCCTTAACGAATTTGTTTTTACACCCTTCGCAAAAACCGTACTTCTGGTACTTTCAAAGTAGAGTTAGTAGTCGCATAACACGGCCGGCTTCATTGGAGCGTGGTTACTTGGCATTTTAGCACGTGACAAAATAGTTGATTATGATTGGTCAGTTTTGAGAATCGCGGGAAATTCGCGTCCGCAACGATAAAAATTTCAATCACACCGCACGTGTTTTACCTTCAGTCATGACGACAGTCTAGCAAGGGTGTACGGGTGTTTGTGAAATGACGACCGGATACCTGCGGATGGCGTATGCGGATGGGAAAATGAGAATAAAAAAGTGCCGATGTCAAGAAAATTATAAAAAGAAATTACTTCAAAAAATATGATAAAATTATTTTTATAACATAGCTGGCAAATTCGTGAGCCCTTTATGTATGGCGTGAGCGTGCACCAAATCTGAACATATGCACGGG
>JAODFW020975335.1:0-10461 GCA_027575235.2 Palythoa mutuki
ACTGTGACATAAGCACAAGCATAAGCATAAACATATGCATAATTCGATGTGTGAACCGAACCAACATAAGCATAAGGATTGAATAGCTACTGCGCATGCATACTCGAGGGGACTTTTTGTTTTTTTCTGCTGACAGAAAAACTGCAGGTATATACCTTACGCTTATGTGAGACCGGTTCACACTTGCAATTGTACGACCTAAGCATAAGCATAAGAAAATGGAAATTTTTCCATTTTCTTATGCTTGTGCTTATGCTTATTTTGGCTCGGTTCACACATAGAATTCTTATGCTTATGTCAATGCTTATGCTTATGCTTATGTCACAGTGTTAGTGTCTTTGACCAAACTAAAATAGCTATTTATTGTAAGATAAAACGTATTTTTTCGCCTGAAATTTAATTTACTGCGCTATTCCTAGTTTCAAAACTACTTCCCGATACTCCCTGAAAGGTCGCTTACTTACATTGTATGAAATAATCAAAAAATCTTAAAAAATGTGTGGTTTCTTGTTCCAAAATCTATACGAGACTTTTCCCTATAAGACGATAGTGGAACGGCTCCTGTTTCGATCCTGATTTAGTTTACCTAAGCGAAGCCGTTATACTCAACAAAATATATCTTGATTCGGAGAATTTCAGTCGAAAGTGAAAAACTAAGTACAAGTTTTCTTAGAACTCGCAAAAATGTTTGCTCAGTTCCGTATTTGTTCACGGTTACTGACAATTGTGTGTATCACTTATAGCCTAAGCTTCGGCAGACGATAATTTTAATATTTCTAGTAACTGTCTTAACTTGTCACTTTACAAAAAAACATATATACAGACTATAAACTGCCATCAAGGAACAATCAGGATTGGTTGCTTACCTGATTCATTTAAAAAGAGAAACAATTCGACTTCCTCAGCTCACTGACTTGAATTCTGAAAGCGAAAGCAGGGAAATGAATTGCTTTATAGCTTTATAATTCCAAAAAGCTGGTAAGAAAAAACTTCAGGAAACGTTCCGTTCGTTTTGCGTTGTTCGTAGAATGAATGACTTAAATTTTTAGCAGCATTGCATTTACGTGCTTTTTATAAGAAGCAGTAAATTTTACCGAGGCTCATTGTTCTTAATTTCTTGGCGGTTTTTGTTAAAGCCGGAAAAAAACGAAAAAGGGAACAAGGTATTAGAAAACGAAACGCCTCGGCGCCACATATGTTTTGTACGGCTGACTTTATAACCGCGCGAACTACCTTCATTGCTTGTTGAACAATCTTTGGAACACAGCCGGATTTAAGTGAATCTCTCAAAAAAAACTAGTTACCCTAGTTATCAAGCTTCCGCCTGAGCTTGCCCTTAATTGTTTTTAAATTTTGGCAAATTTGAGCCTCATATTGTGCTTATAAAGTTGTTCTTATAAAAAAAAGCGTGAAGTAAGACTTAAAGACTTTAAAAATTAATGCATGCTTCGTCTTATAACTTATCTTTCAGGCCAAAAACTAAACTGAAAGACGCTTGTATACATCACAGCCTTTTATGCTAAGCCACAGGAACAATAACTCAATAACTGAAAAAGAAAAATCTTGAAAAATTGAATATTATATACACGGAAACTTAGTCTTATACGCTTTTATATGATAGAAAATTTATTAGAACAACAAGGCTCAAATCTCGGGGCCAGAATTAAAAAAAAAAGCTCAGACTGAGCCTCAATCAACAAGACGAGTTGTTGTGGTAGAAACTTGACTGTGAATTTGTAACCGAATACAGCATAAAACACAACTGAAAAGATTCACATTTAAACTTTAAAGATTCTTAACAAACAGAGAATGTAGCTAGTTCAGTTGCTTATAAACACATCCGTATGCAATTCATGTGATGTGTGCCGGTACAAGGCGTTTCATTTTCCAATGCCTTATTCCGTGTTTTTATTCAATAAAAACTCACAGAAATAAGAACAATTTAATAACAAATTGAGGCTAAATTCGACAAAAAATTAAGCGAGCCTTGGCCGCAAGATTTATTGGTTCTTACAAAAAAAAGCGCGATGATGTTCTACCGATTTCAGTTGCTGCAATTACGTTATAAGTTTTACTGTTTTATAAAATAACAACAACAACAACAAAAGCCTGAGTTATCGTTTTGTAAAAGCAAGGTGAGACACATTACCTATATCAGACTACCAAAATATCATTAGAATCACTTGACACTTGCCGCAAATAAAATAAAATAAACAACTAAAAAAATAAATATCTATAAGAAAAAAAAATGCTGGAAATTGTTGGCGTTTAGTTTTCGATGGCCGCAAAATTTTTCCGTAATAAATTACATTTCATACTTCTTTAATTCTTCAGTCTACGCCATCTTGCCTTGACAAGCCTCGTATGACGGATCGAAAGGTAACTTTTTTTTAAAAAAATATTTTAGAATATGTAAATTTTTGAATATTCCCCAGTCGAGTTTTGATTTCCGGTCATGCTATTATTTTCGATCGTCTTTATATATCAAAATAATTCAACAGGAGTTCGATTTAAGAGAATTTTCTTTTATATTGACAGATCAAGACTGAAAATATTTGGGTCATATAATATCTACTGGCAATAAAGTAATACATCTTATTATAATTATATCGCTTTTATCGCGCGAGACCGTCATTTGCCGATGGGCCGTGGTCGATAAACAGGAAGTTATTCAATGACGTCATCCAGTCAATTGGGCGCTCTCACCTGCACGGTTAGGAGAATTTTGAATTTGAACATTTCATATTTTGATGGTTTTACGTTCTCCTTAGAAAGTGATCGAAAGGAAGTTCCGTCGTTTATGGAATAACAAAAATTAAAAAAAAAATTATTTTGAGCAGAAAAAGATCCACTACAAACAAACTCCGGCTAACAAAACCTGAGCAATTAAATTCAAACCGAAATAAAAAATAGTCAAACTAACAGAAATGTGTTGCACTTTGAAAATTGAATTAATGAAATCGTTTTGACCGAAATGCTGCTCAATTATCGTCAACAATTAAGATATATTTCGTACATTTTTGAAAGCAAAAAAGAAAAACAAAACATTTCAAAAACATCTGGCCTGTTAGTGATGAACGTAGCAATTCTCCTTACCTGAAATGACATCATGCTTACATCACACAACTCCCAATGCAAATTCGAAAGCTATTGCTCAAAGAAGGTTGATGTTACTAGAAATAGCACAAATATATATTGTGAACGCATCTGTTAGGGAAGGCCTTCGATCACTGGTGGGTAAAAATAGCTCTTTGCATTTTATTTCCGTCCAGTATGAAGTATAAACAGTGAAGAAATGCTCTCAGGGTTAGCTTTAAACGTACGCGTTACTTTCTCGTTTAAATTCTAAAGCCGACAGAGGCGCCGTGAAGACATGCAGTTTCTTAATTTCGCGATGTTTTCCGCTTAGCTCTCTCTCACGCATTGTAGTTATATATTTCAGTGGATATACTTCAAAACTTCCGTCAGAAAATTGGTGTGAAGTTCCTTCCATTACTCGATAGATAAATGTCCGTCTCATTTGATAATTGTTGCTTTTAGTTTCACACCATTACGATTTCCATTTCGAACTACTTCTCTGCAACTTCGCACTTGGAAATCGAGAACAAAATTCTTGTCTCCCAGTTCAAGGTTGTGTGTTGTATTTTCTGTAATACAAGAATTTCTTCTACATTAACAAAATTAATCAGTGCCCTGACGACTGTAAGCTAGAACTGCGGTACGTAGTATTGTCAGTAAACATGCAGTTTATGTTAGGTTGTCGTGTTGTGCACACGAAGGTGTTTTCGAGATATAAGCTTATTTTGGTTCAAGGTCGTCTACTCCTCAATCTCGGATTTCGAAGATTGCTTCCTCTCAAATTCTCCTTTACCTATTTACCTCTTTGTTATTAAAAGTTCAGTGATTGTAATTTATTTGGTAGCCTTTAAATTGTCCCATAAGAATGGAAAGTACGTAGTGATTCTCACTTCTGTATGTCGTGTACTGTGTCTCCATCATAATTTTGCAGGTATAAAATATTCCGCTGTCTGATCAGTTGTTATAAAATAAGTCGCGCGGAAGTGGTTCAGTCTCATCATTTGCCTTACCAGTGTGGAAATTTCTTTTTAAGGAACATTTTTCGTAGGTAAATTTACCTTGAAAGATCAAGGCTCTTTAAAAGCAAGACAGTGTACGATTTCTTAAAACTATCTCAACTTAGCGAGAATGCCATAGCCGAGCTTTGCTTCCGTTCTTGCACACATTCCTAGGGTGAAATTACAGACATAGCACCAATTCGTTCTTATTCTCTGTGTATATGTTAGCTTATCTTAGATTTTTAGCTATCTGGCAAATAGATATTTAGGGTTGAAATAGTTTTTGTTATTTAAACGTTCATTTACAAGCAAGAAGTTATTGGGATTTCTAAATGTCTATTTTGTGAGATCATTTACGAGCAGCGAATCATGGAAGAAACGTACCTTCCAAGATTAACTGACATCATACCACGCAATATTTCTACTCTTCATCACTAGGAAAAGTTTTGCTTTCTTCTAATGTCAATAAGAAAATAAAATTTGTTATGATGAGTGTGAAATCCCGAAAAAAATCTAGGTAAGAATTAGGTAAATGGCCCGACTTGGCTCACGGTTATGTTTGGTTGTCTTGTCCGGCATTTCGTCTCGTTTTCCCGACTCCATTTGGTTGTACTGTAAAATTTCTCCTCTGAACTAAAAACTGCGTGTTTTCTTCACTTGCAGATAATTCTTCCACAGAGTAACGAAACACTACAGGAATTATACTCCTGACTGGAATTTAAATTTGGAATTAAACAGCGTACACAAGAGTTACACTTAAATACGACATGGGAAGAAAAAAGATACAAATTTCAAAAATCGGAGACGAGAGAAATCGTCAGGTGAGTTAGTTCTGACAGCGCGTAGATTGCGGAGTTTACCTTGTGCTGTGTTTATTTACAGTCGAGGGCTGTGAATAGAAATCTTTTTTTGGTCGCGAGGGCGTTTATTAGTTTCTAAATTTTGCTCTTGCAAGATCAAAAATAGCAAAGCGGTTTGGGTCTACATTTCATTTATAGTTGTGTATTTTTAGCTTGGGTCAGGTCTCAAATAAGTTGTAACCGTATCACAACGTGCCCAATTTTGGTCCTGGCAACAAAAGAAACATAAAAAACTATGAATATGTGAATAAGTAGTTTTGTCTGCCTTGTTGTTTTCGATTAAGGTGAAAGTTTAAATTTTTAGTGGGCGTTTGGTTGAAAGAGTTGTCAAATCTTGGGCCGACTTTGAAAGAGTATCTTTCCACACTCCACGGATTTAGATGAATAGATCTGTTTTCACTTGATAATGCGTTTGTTTGTCTGAGTGATAAGTTCGAACAAAAGATTTGAAATTTTTGTTAACCGGTGCTAAAATGGAGTGCGGGGAAACCCATTCTCGCGCAATCGAACAATTTTCGAACGATCGATCGATTGTTCGTTCGAAAACAACGATTTCGCCGAGTTAGTATAAAATATCATCAAATATGACTTAGCAATCTTGACTTAAGCATTCACAAATCACCGTTTCTTTTGAAGTTTCAATTATCGGTAATAGTTAATTCTACTCAGTTTCCTTGATTGGAAATATGAATTTTAAGATCTGCAACAAAACAGTGCGATAATTCTTTGATGTCTACAATACAGCAACACTGTTCAATGTCACGCGAGTTTAAAACGCGTTGTATGTAATTTCATTACAAGACTTAAGCGTTTTTCGTCTCGATTCCGAAAACACCGTTCGATTGTTCGAGAGACAAATCTCGGATTTCCGTGTCAAGTTGGTTAGACGTAAGAACATTAGCTTTCGTGGTTTAAAATAAGATCAACATTACTCGACAATATTGAGGGCGTAAAAATCTTTTATCTTGACCTTTTGACGTGGTTAAGCTTTGTACTTAAAAACCAACATTTTAAAGATGACAACTTTTTCGCCAGCGAGGAATAGAGCAAAATTACTTGCCTTACGTAACATTTAGCTCTTTCTGTAAATCAGCAAGTTTCTTCAAAATAACAGTG
Organism: Palythoa mutuki; assembly: GCA_027575235.2. Lineage (NCBI taxonomy): Eukaryota > Metazoa > Cnidaria > Anthozoa > Zoantharia > Sphenopidae > Palythoa > Palythoa mutuki. The sequence goes on from JAODFW020975335.1 coordinate 6,053, forward strand.
TGTGGGTGTGTGATAAATTTATGGTTTAAGTGTTTGCAAAACCGATTTCTATCTGAAAATATATTTACATTTTGAGGAATCCTTGATACATCCTGCAGTGTTATATTAATAAAATTTATACATGTTTTAAGTAAGAAATGTTTTGCTTTTGTTTTCTTTAAGAAAGGAAACAAACTTCCTTGCTACCTGCTGTTAGGGGAAATTTGCAACAACAAAATATTCCTCAATTTGTTTTCAACTGTATTTTGAAAAAAACATTTTCCCTCAGAATTTATTCAAGAAAAATGAATTTTTGTTTACTAAAATTTGTATATTATTGTGTGTACTTTATACTGATATTGTTTTTAAATCTGATATATTTCCAAAATTGTTGGTTTTCAAATGGTTTTGTTTTGATTTTTAAAAAACCCTTGTTTTTCCTCTGTGGTTTAGTTTATATTTCTGATTTATCAAGTACATTCATTTGTTAAAAATAGTCATTAAATTGGTTTGTGCTTAAGGGATACTTTGCCTAATTGAACAGACGTTATTGATGATTGATGGGTCTTGCTCAATTACAGTGTCAATTACAAAACATATTTTACTTTCAAATAGCACACCTACGCACTCCAATCCGGCACTATGTTCAACCTTATCCCTCTGATACCACAAAACCTTTCACAACTTGCTACCAGCAGTTGCTGCAACAAAAACAACAACTTTATTGTACCCTCCCTAGTACATAGTACTTAGTATATCAGAAAAATTGTAAGGAAGGGCACTGGCTGTCTAAAATAACTAAAAAGCTAAACTAATCAGACAGCCTGGCAATTTTTTTTTTGCAACATTTTGAGTTTATAATCTATCGGCGAGACGGAGGTGTACAAAGATTTAAAAGTCATGCAAGTAAAAGAAAGCTGATCAAAAACAAAAAAGCAAGAACAAAAATAAAGTAACAATTATCTAAATAAAGGATGTAGATAAGTATTCCAGATGTAAGTAGATAGGACAAAATAGGAAATAGCAAAAATTTAGTATTCATTGATCAATTTAGCCTTGGTATTCTTTTTTAAAACTTGAAAGTTTATTGGTTCAAATGGATTTCCCAAGCAAATTCCATGGTAGATGAGATCTTGCAATAACTATGTACTAGGTCTTTTTGCAATCAAACATTTCAATTCCTTGAGAATCACTTACTTGTCATATTGAAAGTCTCCTCATTGTTTTGGATTGTAGAAATTGAGATCATTTTTGAGCTTAGAATTTAAGAGTTTTAGTTATAGATTTGACTTTCAGAATTTTCTTTTTAAGTATTTATTAGGTGAAGATCCATTTTGTGGAAATGCTTGATAATAAACTGTTGTTATTATGAATAATATTACTATTATTAGGTATTAGTTACTGTTTTTTTATTCAGGGTTAAACAGCACCTATCTAGAAAGCTAAAAATTTTAAAATCCAAAATATTTCCGATAAGTCTGAGAGAAAGTCTGGGTATCTCAGTAATTGCTTCATGTGATAAAAACACCTATTGATGCAGCACTATTAAGTTAAAATAGTTCTTCACAAATACATAATTACATATATAAATTATATATATATTATTTACCCACTGTTTTCTCTTCAATTCTAGGTTACTTTTACTAAAAGAAAGTTTGGTCTGATGAAGAAAGCATATGAGTTGAGCATCTTGTGCGATTGTGAAATAGCACTGATCATTTTTAATTCAGCTAACAAGCTATTCCAGTATGCCAGCACTGACATGGATAAAATTCTCTTGAAATACACCGAGTATAATGAACCCCATGAAAGCCGCACCAATACAGACATTGTTGATGTATGTATATTTTTTACAATTCCTTTAATTTAATTTACAGTTCTGTTTTATTTTTTTTCTACAAGTTTAGTAGACTTTGCCATTTGTGGTTAGTTGTCGCTTGCCATTGCTTGCACAAAATTGATCTGAGGATTGCGTTGTCCTGGGCACTAGTTTACTTCTAATTCTACAATGCATTATGGGGCGATCGCCTTGAGTGTTTTTCGTTTGCTCATCTGACAGCTCTAGCGAACGCAGAGTCAGTATAAAATAGGTTCTACACTTCAAGCTATAAGAAGAAATACAGCTGAAGTAAAATCTAGAAGTAAATTAATCATTTCAGGAGGAATTGACTATGTTGTGGTAAAAAAAGGTAGGAACAGGGTTCACACGCGCCTTGAAACTGAAAGTCCTTGCATCTCAAAATAAAAATCAGGGCCTTGAAAGTCCTTGAAAATTGCTGTCAACGCTGGAAAGTCCTTGAAATTTGTAGCTAATTTCATCCACCTTAGATTCTAGAGTGCCTTATATCAAAATATTATAATTTTTATTCTACTGGCAGAAACATAGCAACACGTAATAGTTAAAGAACAAATAAAAACGATTAATCCTTTGATTTTGCAGTGCGCGGAAAACTTGAAAAATAAATAAATGTCTTTAAAAAGTCCTTGAAGTTTTAGTCCAAAAAAGCGTGCGAACCCTGTAGGAAAAGAATTCGGTGTTTGCTTTAATAAGAAGTGGGAGACCAAATTTTTTTTGGTGCAAAATTGCGTAATCCCGCACAATTTCCCGCACAATCGACTGTTTGTCCTGCACAATTTGCCTTCGAAATCCCACACAGTGACAATTTCCATTTTTTTTCTGCACCCTGTCAGAAGCCCTGTTATTTGGTCAAAATATTAATTGAGAAAACAAAAAAGTACCCAGGACAGCACTGACAGTGCATTGATTCTAAATTTCTGCCTTAGTTTAAAGTTCTACTGATTTTCATTTGGTCCAGATGTGTTAATTGACATTCTTTGAAGCTGTTTGGTTGAAAGAGTTTTCAAATATGAGAAGAAATATGCAAGTGACTAATCTGACTTTTAAAAACATGGTAAGACTTGTCACAAAATGCACAAGCATTTTCAACCTCTTAGGTTATCTTCAGGAGTTACAGTGTTGCTCATCTCAAATGGCACATCACTCACAATTAACCTCACTCCATTAGACCATCAATATGGAAAGCACTAAAGCTATAACAAATTTAACAATTTGGAGTTTCACCTAATGTAATGTAAACCCAAACGAAGGTGTAATGTAAGCCTATTAGTGGGCACCCTGTGGTGCCTTGTTGTGATGTCAGATTTCATGTGATCAAGATGGCGGATTAAATGGATACAATTTACAACATAACTGAGTTTAATCGGCCATCTTGATCACATGAACTCTGACATCACAACGAGGCACCACAGGGTGCCCACTAATAGGCTTACATCACACCTCATATCACTGTAATCGATTTTCACAAATGTATCAAAGCAGCAGCAGAAAGTTGCAGTTCTGTTACACAATCAGCTACTTTTAGATTATGATATACTGTAACAAAAGTGAGTGTCAAAGCTTAAGGCTGACTAATTTATTTTTTGTCGGTACAGAGTTGATACCCGACATACAGAACAAAGATTGGAAACTGTGAATCATACATCATGTTAATGGGTTACATACACTGAAAGGTAAGTCATTTTAATTTGTTCTTTGTCTTCTTTCTACAGTATGTAACATCATATCTGACATATTGAGATTATAGAAAACCATCATTATCAGATTCCACTTTTAAAGAACAATTGAAATACCAAGTTTTGATTAAAAAATTTTATAAATTTGAAATAAATATGTCATTTTATTATAAAATAATAAAAAATCTACCAATATAACCAGGACCTGGTTTTCTTTCTTATTTTTATTCCTGCTCCAGTTATTTTTTGTTATCAGCAAGTATTTCCACGAATAAACACTGCGGTAATTATTAAATTTTGCATGATTTGGGTGCGGCGTTTAATGGAGGGCGGCGTTTATTTAATGCAGTTTATTTTTTAAACAGCCAGCCGTAACTTTACTTTAAAAAGTAGAAAAAAATTATACATTTTTTCGTCTGTACCAATCATGCTTTACAGTTTTAAACTACAACTTGTTGCGCTTTTAAGCGCGTAAGAAATCAGATAAATTCGATGTTTCAGTTTGTTGTATGTTCCAGGGTGCGGCGTTTATTTTGAGGGCAGCGTTTATTTATATTTTGGCTCCCAGGTGCGGCGTTTATTCTAGGGCAGCATTTTTTCGAAGGCGGCGTTTATTCGAGGGTGGTGTTTATTCGAGGAAATACAGTATACTGATACATGTATCATATGTATGACAATTAACCTTCCAACCCATTACCTAACAGTCATAAATTAAAATACATGGTAATATTATATATAATTTATTACTAAGCGATAATTTGTATGATTTATACTTTATATTCACTAGAATAAAAGTTAAGAAAAGGGTTTAAGCATAGTTTAGCTACTGAAATATGGTAGTAATTATCATATGTAACTTACCTGTATTCACTGTAACAATTAATCTGCCTATTCAC
>JAODFW020975426.1:0-10461 GCA_027575235.2 Palythoa mutuki
TATAGGCGAATCTTTTCTGACGTCTTTGTTTACTTTCTGCTTTATTAACATAAAGCTTTCGATGGAGAACGAAACAAAATAAAAAGGAATTGAGTTCAAAACCTGAGAAAGGCAAAGAAAGTGAGATCAGCCACCGAATTTCGGTTCTATACATGTAGTTTCAAGGAAGATATCGGTGTGCAAAAAAAAACGCAAAACCACTGGGTGGCAAAACCGTTTATGAGTTCTTACATTCTTTGCAAAATTTCAAATGTTTAAAAACGCATCACATGAACAGTATTTAACATATCGTTTTCATTTTTTCAGAAGAGGCTTGTTTTGGAAAGCTCTTTTAATATTCAGTATTTGTATCTCAGTTAGAAAGAGAGTTAGGTATGCTAATGAAGCAAATAATGTAAACAAAGATTCACCTGCCGAGCTACAGAGACTCACATGAAGAGCCAAGTCACTGGTTAAATTCTTGTCTATTACCGCTGGACATACGTCTCGCATCTGCTTGCTGGATATGTCCGATAGTTATGCATTATTGTATGATTCTATTCATCAGAGGGTAGAGTATTTGACTAGTAATCAGAAGGTTGTGGGTTCGCTTCCTTTCAGTGACTCGGAATCTTTTCTCAGCATTCAATTTGAGAAACACTTCTTTTTAACTTTACATCGAAGTTATACAAATAAAACTTCTTTTTGAAGTATGAACTTGTTCCAGAGTAAATTGATAAATATAACATCTTTAGTTACTGTTAGGTGCCAATAAAAACTTCTGGGGCTCTTACTAATTTTTCGAAGCCCCCCATTTATTCTTTTTTCCAAATCCAAGGGTGACCCAGAAAGATAAGTTCCAATCCATGGTCACATTTGTTCTTCTTCTTTCCCTGATTAAGATTTAATGTAGTATTCCCCTCCCCCCAATTATTAATTTAAGGTTGCCATGTAACTAACAAACATCAAGTGGTCAAAATTTCGAAAGATAAGTTCCAATCCATTGTCACATTAATTTTGTTCTTTTTCTTTCTGATTAGTAACGGTAATAGGACTGAGTGGAGTCCAATTCGGTCTGTTATCATTACGCGTGATTAAGAAAATTGGATGAGTGCAAAGTAATGACAACAGACAGAATTGGACGAACACAAAGTCCAATTACCAATTTATTATAATAATTACAATTTCTGAAAACCAAACTAAAGGACGAAATCTTTGAAAGATAAGAACACATTTAATTCATTTTCATAACATTTGTAATGGTAATGACAATGAGTGGAGTCCATTTCTGTCTGTTATCACTACTTGTTGCTGATCAGTCAGAAATCCGGAAGCTCCGATTGTGATTGGTTCATTCAATAGACGATAACATGTAGCCGATAACAAGTAGCCGATGACAGAGTTTTATTATCGGATAGTTTTTCTAGGCGATTAGGGAAGAATAGAGTTCAAGTAATCATTATAATAGAGATTGAAAGTAGCCCAAATTCTAGTTTTGAGTTTATTTTTTGAAAGGGGAAAACAATATTAGATGCCATCACCTTGAAAACTTTTTAAAACAGCAAATTTGTTGAAAGTTCGAAGTCATTTATTAAAATTTCTATCCCCCTGTTTATTTGGATCGCCCCCGTTAAATATTTTTTCTACAAATTTTTTCATCATTCTTTTACTTGGCACCTAAGACTAAAGTCCAGTTAAACGAATCCCAAACCCTGTGTAATCACTGTGTTGTGTCCTTTGTTGTATATCATGACTTAATGTGATGTACTAGGGAATTCTGGGTAAATAAAAAGATGGCTGTATGAGATTAGCACGTGGTGAATTCATTGCAGACTTTGGGGTTGTTTTTGACCTTTTAAATACAAAAATGTCCAGTATGAAATATTATGCCAGAATACGTTCGTTTGAAAATAAACATGATTGGAGTAGCTGTCAGTCTAATATGTACTGTGCATTAACTTAGTTTGGCAGTTACTACTTCAAATTTGCTTCCAAACTGACTCGATAGCCCATATGAATCCTAGACCAAACCAAACGTAAAACAAAGCGGCCTCCCTCTGCCCCACTGTACTTAATTTTGGGAAGCTTTTGATGATAAACCGGGATATATTTTTAAGTGGCCTGATCGTGATCTTCGCTAATCGTGATCTTAGCTATATAACCGTGATCTTAGCTAGTCGTGTTCTTAGCTAATCGCGACCTTAGCTAGTCCGGCGTGTTCTTAGATAATCGTGACTTTGGCTATAGTCGTGTACGATCGTGATCTTCGCAAATCGTGACCTTAGCTTAGCTTATCGTGACTTTAGCTAATCGTGATCATTCTTAACTAATCGCGACTTTAGCTAGTCGTGACAGTAGCTAATCGCGATCTTAGCTAGTCGTGACCTTAGCTAATCGTGATCCTCGCCATTCGTGATAATAATGATTATGATAATAATAATAATAATAACAACAACAATAACAATAAACAACAACAACAATAATAATTTTAATGTATTTTTTTACTACTTAACATTTAACTATGAAATTTAACAGGAATAAATTATGCATGGTGTGATGGATGAGGGTTTCCTGAAGTAACGAGAACGGCAAATAGTCCAACCAAATAACCAGTTAATGGACAAATACGGTACGAGCCACTCGCGATCTGTCCTATGCCTATACCAATGACTGTTTATAAACGGAAATACCGTATTCCCCGGCATATTCTATCGACCTATGTTCTAAGATTTTTATGAATATTTTCAGCCTTAAATAGGATAAAAAAATAAGAATACCCATGCGCATGCAGCCTAGGTTTAAAAACAATAATCTTATAAAAACATTGAGAGTGTCTAGTTTATAAAGTTTAACTCATGTCTGAATGATTTTCTTTGCAGCATTCTACAAAGAACTGTTAAAAACCATTTCGCCATTCAGTTTATATGACTAATCTGGATTCAGCAATATCAATTAGTGATTTAAAATGGACCGACTAGAGACGTTGAAATTGACAGAGTTATTCATATTACGATTGAGTTATTTGCGAGATCCTCTCTTGACTTGATAACATGAAGGTATTTGCTTAAGATGGCCTGGATAGTGTTTTGACCTTTTGTTCTGCTACGACTGCCTCGTCTTCTTCCTGGTCGTTTGTCACATATCGTCTTCCTTGCGGGTTTTATATTATATGATTACAACTTCCTCAAATCTGATTGGATTATTCTAAACTTTATATTTCCCAAATCTTCTCGGAAAACTATCCGATAACAAAAGTCTGCTATCGTATATCGGGTACGTGTTATACACTACCGGAACAGTTACAATTGAATTCGAATGAACCAATCACAATTTGGGCTTCGGGATTTCTGACCAATCAGCAATTGTATCACGCTTGTGTATTTCCGGCTTTGGTTGCTCGTAATTGGAAATAAAATTTCTTCCTTGGCTTGGAAATTGTAAAAAAACATAGTAAATTTTTTTATCTACAAAGATTGCGACTTTCAGTTTAGTTTTCGGAAACTGTAATTTCTTACAATAAATTGGTAATACTAATAGGATTTCGTGTTCGTCCAATTATGTTTGTTATCATTACCTGTGATTAACTGAAACAAATTGGATTCGTCCTTCCCGCCCATCAATTACGCGAATGAAAACAGACAGATATTGGACTCCACTCAGTCCTATTACCATAACTAATCGCTCGTGACATATACTGATAATGAAAGAGAAACCAGTATGTTTTCCTTGCAAAATGAAATACAGGTACAAAACATAAATTTTCGCTCGTTGGCAAAGGAAACAACAACAAATACCCAGACGAGACCTGACGAAATCTAATCAGAAAGCACAAAATGAAACGGCCATATAACTGACATACATGTTTTGGCGACTCGAACTGGAGTGGAGTCACGTAGTGATTTTAAATATTCTGAGAAAACACTCATTTCACAACGACTACTGATAATATGTAATATACACTTATAACGTGTGGTATACAATATAAACCACACGCAGTAATACGAATTTCATTTTCAGTTTAGCTTTGCCAAAAATTATTTTGGCAAATGTTCGTGATCATATGCTTAAAATTCAACAAAGGTCATGCCAAAGACATGTGTACCTAAGGCCTAAGATGTTAAATCATTCATGCAATTCGCATTTGTTAATATTTCGATCGGTGCTGCTGAATAGAAGCCAAAAACACAGCCACATTGACAAACTCTATCATATTTAAATATCCTTACAAATATCCTTGTTTTTTTTCTAAAAAAAATGATGTGAATCTGATTGTGAGAGAAATGATTTTGCAATATAAAAAAAATAAACAAGAACAGGATGTTGTTTACACACGTAATTATTCGTCGGTCAAACTCTAATCGCATTTCGTGACTGAATTCATGCACGTCTCACAAAAACAAAATGACGTCATACCAAACGATATCCGAGAAAATAATTTAAAGCAGGTGTCGCCTTGAAAAAACTGTAAACACTCGGAACAGCCAGGAAAGATTTCAGACTTTGCGGTGCTGTAATTTCTAAATGCAGGGAAGACAACAACAGATTGATATAATCGATCCCGGCGAACTTGGCTGCACGACTGTGCTTCGTGAAAACATCTCTAACGAAAGTGAAAACGAATTGAGTCAAGAAAGGGATAATGAAACTTTAAGCGAAACTTCGCTTTCAAGAAACGCTGTGTTTGAGAATCCTTCTCTACACGAAGAGGATAATTCAAATTCAACACTACTTCGCAGTGGAGGACAAATGCAGTCGGGAAATTCTACAGATATGCCGAGAAATTCTTCATTTGTTCAACGGCTCCAAAGTCCTCCATTTGAGAGAAGGTTATCTTGTATTAGCATTTGGTGTTTGCTTTCACTAGTTCTAGCCTGTATTTTGTTAATTAGCGGAAAGAAAGTATTGCAAAGAATTGGCGGTGGTCTGTTTGGAGTCGCCATTATTCTCTGCGTGGCTATGATTGTTGAAAGCATTTTGCATAGCCCAACTCGCCGAAGACCATCGAGAGACGAACGCAGTCGTCATGAAATTGTCATTGAACCCCCGCCTGACTTTGACATTGAACGAGTACGAACGGAATGGTGTATGTCTTCGATTGAAGTGTGTGATAAAGATACACCACCGTCTTATAGAACAGCCGTTTCCGCACCTTTCGTGTTATCCGAACAAAAACATAATCAGGGTGAAGCGAATAATCCATATTTTAAGTACTTTCCAACGAGTTTATTCTCACCTACGGATTGTGAGAGTTGTGAAGACGTTACTAACCCACCGCCATCATACGAGTCTCTAGTTAAAACATTTTTAGCGAGTTATAGCCGGCGAAACAGTCAGGAAGTCGAGCCAACGCAAGCGACACAAACTGAAAGCGGAGCTGATTTCTTGTCGCACGAACAAGCGTCACGCGATCATGTTGTTGACATGAATGCGTGATTATTGTAATTACAGCTGCTGCAAAACGTGATGTGGTGGAAATCGTTTTGAGACGAATAATGTTTGAGAAAATTTGTCATCTGATCGAGTGACAAACGTTGCTCCTCTAACTGCTACACAACCAGAAAGAAAAACGAACAATTGAATGATCTTGACGCATGGAAATTTGAAGAGGAAGTATGCTGTTGACAGTTGAGCCGAGTCACGGACAAAGCACATTTTAAAACCATATAAAGGGATTCAAATTTAAAATCAACTAAAAGATTACGATACCTATACTTAGAAATGGTTGAGTTTTGCTATACAATATTTCATGTTTGACGAACTTTTCTTAAATTTAATCCTATTGTGCTTTTTTGCATAGTCATCATGGGACTTGAAGGGGAAGGGGGGAGGGCATTCTGATGATAATCTCCGTTCAGTCTTCTAAACCGTGCTACGGATATTATTAGTTATTCAAACTTTTTCTTAATTTCTTTACTGTCAGATGACGTCACGAAGTCATTCGACAAAAAAAAGTAAGAATTCAAAAATAACTGAGGATGGCCTATAAAATTACAAAAATCAGATTTAATAAACTAATTAATTCGAAAGACACAGACACTTTTTGAACCAGTTGATAAAACCCTATGAAGTAACGGCCATTTTGCTGGCCTTTTGAAGAGGAGGTTTAGTAAATAGTCATTGTACAAACAATCATTTTCAGAAACAGATTTTGACAATAATTTTAAAAGTGACTTGAAAATGGTTAGATTATAAAATACTTTGTTTCATTATTGAAATATGACTTTTTTGCAATGGTTGAGCTAAAATTATACAGACCAATAAGAGGATGTAAGTATAAAGAATGTATACTTTATTTAAAGAGAAGAGGAATAACAATTATAATGCACGATTTATTATGAGAATCATGATCAGTAAATTTGTCATTTGGCTCATTCTTAAATTTTTGGTAACTTGTCTATTGCCTTAATTTGTTCTCAGGGCTATTTTAACCAAGCTTTTTGATGCTTTTTGATGGGGGGCAATTAGACCCTCCCTCCTTTAATTCCCTTATGTTTGGTAATGAATCTGGGCCGCACAATTAACTGTAAAAAACTCTACTTTATTTTCATGCTTAAAGTTCTTAATTAGTTATGACGTCAGGATGTCTATTATTTCCACTTCTCTTACTGTGCGGGTTTATGATCAACCTTCGCCTCGGTTTTATGTAGAAGCTTGGTTACCATTCAGGAACTATGAAATGGTCTATTTGCCAGTTACATAAACCTTCATATGAAATGCTTCCGGCAATCTGAAGTTACAAATGATGTAAAAATGACGACATTATTTTGTTATTTTCACTGAAGAACTCATACATAGCATCCGAAATAGCTGTTACCATGGCAATCAGTACCGACTCAAACTGGATACCAAAAGACTCCCCATAAAATTTTAAAAGTCAAAAAATTTCAGCGCTACGAATAAACAGTTCAAAAGATACAAAAGAAAAATTGCATGGGAGGCCCATCTAAACCGTGTTCTTAATTTTGAAAGCAATTTTCATTGAAGAAAAAAAAAACAAAGAAAAAAACAAAGCATTGGAAAAGGAAACACACCACACATGTATTGTACGCCTGCTGAATTTACATTTGAACTCGGATAACTGAGGATAATTGAGACTAGGTCTACACTAACCCGGATAACTTAGAAAAACCATCAATTTTTCTTTGGATACGCCTTCCGTCCACGCTAATACGCTCATATCTGGATATGTTTACGCGCGAAAACGGATAAATTTAAATAGGCTTTCTTGACTGGATAGATTTGAACACGCCGGCTAAGCGTCAAGTTCTTCTTCAAAACGAAGCTTTTTGAATACGCTTCCGGTCGGTATGATTGTGGTCTTTCTGTCTGTTATGTCAACTTTAATCGCTTGTTTGGAGATAAATATTGCTCTATGTGACTTATACGCTCAACAGAAACGCCTAAATTATATTGTTCGTTCAATTGTTTTGACTCAAGGACCGACTCTACGTTCACAGCGACGATAAAAAACAAAATTAAAGAAGGAAGAACAAGCGCGATGTTGGATAACTTTGGCAATGAAGTAGTAATTCCCGAAGAATGGAGAGAGAATTTTAGAACATCCGGGAATCTATGTAATTTATTGATTAACTGATTATTGATAACTTTGCCAATGAAGTAGTGATTCCCGAAGAATGGAGAGAGAATTTTAGAATGTCCGGGAATCTATGTAATGTTATTGATTATCTGGCAAAGATCGTATTAGTGGACAATGACTACTTAATTCCCGGGAGATGGATAATTTATGCCAGATTTGAGTGACAAAATGGCAGGTATGAACGGTATTGAGAACGGTTTCCGAAGCTGAAACCTTACCACAGTTTGACGTTCTCTATGATCTATTACTGAACAGAAGCACAAAAACATGGAATCTATTTGTTTTTTATAATAAAATATTAAAAACTTTGTAATGATGACGTCAATTGTGCGTCTGTCCTCTAATAGATCATAGACGAGAACCAATCAAAATGGAAAATAACTTGGATTATATAAATTTGAATGGTTAGATAATTTGGGACGGGGATCCTCTTGAACTAGCAGGACGAAAATTATTTTTTTTGAGAATTGAACTTTCGTTTTAAATAATTTCAAAAATGAACTTTACTCTTTAGTTTAACGAACGATCCTAAAAGCTTTCTTAAGTTTTTTTTTTTACATTAAGTTTTTGACTGTCGTTCTAAAGTCTTCGTCGGATAAAGTGAAATACAAAATGAATCTGAAATATATACGGTCTCAGTAAGACTAGATAATTTTTTTAATGTCTTCATTTATAAATCTTTTTTTTCTTCACCTATTGTTAGGGATACATGTAAATTATTTCTGTCAGCCTGAATCATGCATAGCTCCTGGAGCTGGAGGTGGACAGGGGCGAGCCCAGATAATAATGGCAGAGGAGGGCCTAGGGAAGGGAAAACGAGAGAAAAATGAGTGGGAAAAACGTGACGTCATTCCCGTTTAAAGGGCGGGCGCGGGAGCAAGAGGGCAGAAAATTACTTCCTCTACTCGCTCGACAGCATTGCACTTTATACCACTGGTAAAAACGTGTCTAGCAGTTATATTTCTAAGAATTTAGATGCAATTATCTTTCTTTATGAAAACACTTCACAGATATTTTCCCCTGACCATTTGCACTTCCCGGTTCCCCCGATTTTTGGACAAAGTTAATTAAAAATTTCAATGAACTTTTTAGTAGCGCTGCCCTTGATTTAAAAAATATATATTTTCACCGATTTTTCTTTGATCTTTGCCAACAAATTATTCTTGAATATTTCTGAAACATATTTGTTTGGTTAAAATCTAGAAGATGATTTTTAATTGATCAATAATTTAGTTCTAAGAAAAAATGTCCAGTAATAATAATTGGAGTATAATGATTTCTCCCAAAGGTAGCAACAGCCCTCTTCGATTCATCTGTAGTCGTGCTCGATGACATTAAATCTTTTATTCTTATTAGATTATCAATTACGCATTTAAGACTATGGTCTGTGTAGTGTACATTACAGCGCGGTTCTATTTTCGTACACATTTCTTGCATGACACGAAAGTTTAAAATTCGTTACCAATATCATTAATTCGACTTTAAAGAGCTACAAACATATCTTCACGTTCAGTTTGGGTCAAATGATTGCAGTCTTCAAAGAGCTATAGCTAACCACCGCAGGTATATTCGTTCTAAACGCATTTGTATATACGTGGGGTTAAGGGATAAATATAGATTATTGAAAAGAATAAATAGAACGAAACAGTGAGTATTCAAATGCCTTCAAGGTGACCTTTTCGCATCATTGAAGATTTAGAAAGCTGAAGGAAGAGAACCTATTTCTGTGCATGAAAAGAATCGACGAACGAACCATAAACTATTCTTGACTGCTAATCACGTTTGTGTCTTAATTAAGCCTTAATCTTGCAAACATCACGAGATTAAGTGATCAAGGTGCATGACAAGGAAGCGAAAGGCTTTTAAGCTTCCTTGAAGTACAATATACGATTACGAAACATCGATCGTGTCACTTTATATCGGGATTTTATTCATCAAAGGTTGAACGAAACACTTTTCGACTATGGCCTTGTGTGAAAACAAGGCTTCGAGTGGTTTCAACGATTCTGAAAAAATTGAACTTAAAGATTCTCCTTCAGATAACACAGATAGAAACGTCAACGTGAAGGAGTCAGCGAAATGGAGTGAAATTCCGCTTCCAAGTGAAACAGACACACGGACGCCACTTCGCGAGGAAGAATCCTTCGGACGAGGAAATTCAATTTGCCCAAATTCGACCATGGAGAAACGATTCATTGCTTATGGAGTAGTAACATTCCTTGTGATTATTGTGGCGATAGTTTTGATGCTGCAGGAGAACAATAAGTCGATGAAACTGGCTGGTGGAGTTGTTATCGCGGTTGCAAGCGGATTGTCGTGTGTTGTAATGGCTCTGGATTTGGTGCTTAGCAGGAAGTTTCGACGACAAAGGCGTTAAATATCAGTGGTTTTAAATCGTGACAAACCTAACCTTTATTCGATTCGCACATAATTTATATCAGTAACAGATTTGTATGTAATATAGTTATTTTTTTAACCAAATAACGCGCATATACTCAATTTTAAAAACACGACGCAAGAGGATATATATCATACATGCATGAAATATTTTTGATCGGAAAAAGCCAGTAAACATTACGTCAAAAGCCACCAACTGCTTGGCAACTGAAATAAAAACATGTTATATCACCCATCGTATACAAAAATATATTGCGACATGTGGAAAGATTGTATTTCATTATACTGGAGTAATTTACTAAGGGGGGATTACGGTTAAGATATTGGTGGATAGTTAGGAAATTGGAAGAAGTTTTTGAATAAGAAGACTGGTTGATTACAAAACGCCAAACCATCGCTCCTGACCTGGCACAAGTGCAGCTTCGGTTTGGGGACGGTTTGGCGATTTTCTATCAAATATTAACTTCAAAATTAATTTTTTAACATCT
>JAODFW020975518.1:0-17885 GCA_027575235.2 Palythoa mutuki
GATCTGTTCGCTCCTAATACCGCTATCAACTTCGAGAAATGAACCTGTGCTCACGAAATGCGTGTCCAGAGATGCTGACAGGGAAATAACTCCGCTCTCTTGGTTGCGATGATCTGTTTGTTACTCAATATGATATCAAGAAGCAGTCTAACCATTATTAAACGTAACTGAAAAACGTTTTTGTATAACAACACCAGAAAACAGAATCTTACGGCTCTTACTTCGTGTAGAGGACAAAGATTTAAACAAGGTTTGTGATTGGCTGAAGTGGGGTTGGAGTCAGCTTTATCTTTCTTTTGATTGGTTCAAATGATCTGTGTCCTCTACACGAAGTCAAAGCAAAAGCTCAATACACGAGCTCGTTTTAAGGTAAAACGCCTGTAGCGAACAATATGCCAGAATCTGATTATTTTAAAATAGTCACAGTAAGATTATACAAACGTGTACGCATACACTGACATGTGAAAACTATCTGTACAGCCATTAAGAACCAGGTACAAAGCGCTTGTGTTATGTGTTTATGTCATACCTTGCGAGTTTAGGTAAACAGAATTCACGAGTCTTTCTGTATTGATGTTTGAACGTTGGTCGCAGGTAGATCTGGCAATAAAGAGTTCCTTGTCGTTTCATGCGAGACCTTAAAAACAATTTTTATTTGTTATAATTACGTTTCGTATCACAACCACTTATTCTCAGTACTATTAAGCGGACAATAAATTATCTGGAGCTCTCTATGAAAACAATAATAAAATGACTGAGGTTTAAAGAGACCTACTACATCAGGTCCACCTTGGGAGTTATGGCTGTTAGATACAAGGACCTTGTGTCCTTCATCAGTATCCTGGCTATGGAGTGCTGACGACCTTAAATAAGAGCGAAACAGCTGTCCACTACTGCCACTTTCTAGGCACCTAAGCTGCGCACGCGTAGTTGTGTTATATAATATTGATTTCAAATACACAAACACAAGAGAGATAGCTCTTAGTCAAAAGAACAAGGTTGAAATGACAATTCATTCCTGTGGGAAACATCTCTGCCGATGGTTCTTCAATATTTTCTCGTAGTTCTTACTTAAAATCTATACTATAAAATCTTTCTTTTGTAATGCAATTAACGATCTTATAGAAGAGTGGGATCAAAATGTTTCATACAATTTGAACTTCATACTTTTTCTGTTGTCAGTAATAAACATGCAAAAAAATTGCCAACTTCCGCATTAGGTGATACAATATACACTTTCTGAATCTTCATTTTGAGACAAAAAATGAGCAGTCACTCAAATTCTTGGCTTATCTGAAACTGGGTTCTGCAGGATAAGTGTCAATACTCCGTAAATGATTAATGCAGTTAAAGAAAAAACATTGACTATATGAAGTTGATTTGCAAGTAGCTTTTTCGTTCCTTTTTAACTTTCAATTTTATTCTTCCCAACTTAGAAAACCAAGTGTATCTATAGAATGTAATCACCTTGGTAACAAGACTCGGTAATGAGAGATTTTGTAACTGTGAAGAGTTGTCCTTTGGCTTCACTTCGTTTTTCATGAGAGGAGAGTGAGAAATTGATGGAAGTGATGGAATTGTACTTGTGGCCTCTTCACAGACATGTTCTTTGTACACCTTCACCTTCTCCTCTTTTTTCTTCTTCCCAATCAAAATTGGTAGCTTCAGTTTGCTCCGCTGAGTCTTTATTAAAGGAAAACAAAACAGAAGCTAATAAATATTTGTAACGTATGTTTTTCCATGGATTTATGAATGCATTTGTAATTCTATTGCTTTGAAGTCACGTTACTGAGAAATGTTCAAAAAATGTAAGACTATGGATATGAAAACACAAAACGTGATTTGCTAGATCGCCAACACAGCCAAGAAGTAAACATGAAAGGTTATTTAAGCCCTAAGCTAAACCCAAATCCATTTACGAGCCTAAGTGGTCCATTGGAGCCGGTGCTTATCTCCGGTTTCTGTTGTGTTAAGCGGGTGCAGTCATTGACTTCCCTCTGGACGGGACACTGATCCATCACAGGTTAGCTTCCAGCAGAAGATGATACTCATTTTACCCACCTCGGGAGAAGGGAGAACTAAATCGACTTTGGGTTGTAAGATCTTTTGCTGGAATTTAACGTGGACAAAATATGAGGTAGGTCTTAGGGAGAATCAACAAGGGGAAGAGATCAAAATAACTTTTATCTCAGTTTTGAAGTATTTGGTTTTACAACGGCGTTAGTTTTGAAATCAGTTTATGTTCGAAGAATAATCACAACTTTCTGTTTTTTCGTTATAGTTTGTATTTGGAGGCACAGAAAGTAACAAAGGTATTTGATTCAGTGAAGACACAAATAGGAACAGAGCTCTTTTTATAATTTTCAAACAGATGTGACTAACAATAATTAATTTGTTTTAAAACTGTTAAAATTATTAGATATAATGAGACTGTGTAATAACCACGTTTCAGTCAGTTCTTGGCGTAAAGTCCAAATTCTTTATAAAAACTTATCAATTCATTAATAATTCAATGCAAACTCATCGCCAACGGCTCCCTGTTTTAAATCCTTATACAGATCTTCTGCTTATATTGTATATATTACATAAACGGAGACTACTAAACAATACTCATTAACGGAACCTAGAGAAACTTCTCATGAACACAAGGCCTGAACACTACACATTTACGTCCATTGGCTTTACTTTGTTTGTCTTGAAAGGAAAGAGAGTAAAAATTGATGGAGTTGTGTTTCTTGCCTCTTTACGGACATGTTCTTCGTGCGTCTTAGACTCCTTTTGCTGCTGGTTTTTCTTCTTCCCAATTAAACTTGGCAACTTTAGTTTGCTCCACTGAGTCTAAGGCAAATAAAACAAAAATTAATAAAAAATTAAATATTTGTGACTGATGTTTGTCCATGGATTTGTAAATGCCGGCATTTGTCATTTTATTGCTTTGAAGCCACATTAGAAATGTTCAAAAAATGTAAGATTACTTAGATGAAAAGACAAAACTTCAGTTTCGCTAGATCGCCAACAGAACCCATTAGTGCAGTACACAGTTTATCTCTTTAAGCCCTGAGCTAAAGCTAAATTCACTTACTGACGAACCTAAGTATTAAATGGAGCCGGTGCATATCTTTGGTTTCTGTAGTGTTAAGCAGAGTAAGAGTCATTAACTACCCCCCCGGACGTGGCACTAATCCATCGCAAGTTAGCCCCCAGAAAAGCTGGTACTCATTTTATCTACCTCGGGAGAATGGAAAGCTGAGCCAGCTTTGGGTTATAAGGGCTTCTTAATATAACTAATATCAACGGGGATAAAATTTGAGGTTGTCTTAGGGAAGGGATCAAAATAACTTTTCTCTCTTTTGGAGTATTTGATTTTACACCAGCGTAAGTTTTTAAATGAGTTTATGTTCGAGTAATAATCATAATTTCTATTTTTTTGTAGTCTAAATTTAGTGACACAAAAAGTAACAAAGGTATATGATTGAAGACACAAAAGTTAACAGAGCTCTTTTCAAACACACGTAACTAACAAAAATTAGACTTGTTTGGTAATTATAGATATTATAAAAACCACGTTTCAGTCAGCTCGTTGCGTAAACTGTCCAAGTTCTTAACAAAAACATAAACAGAGACTTTCATTAAATAATATTTTAAAGAGAACCGACTACAACCGACTAGATAAACGTCTCATGAACACAAGGCTAACATCATACAATGATCTCTGGTTCCTATACCTTTGATTCACTTAGAGGTTTTCTTTTCTCAGGCATGGACGGCAAACAAAGATTTTCACTGCACACCGCTTGTTCGTTCTTCTCTGTGTTTTTTCGTGCCGTGGTGTGTTCCTTCAGGTTTGGCAATAATGGCAAACTGGTCACGGTGTCTTGTTTCCCCTTAGCTGCACGTTCAGCGCACTCGGAGATCTCCGGAACCGGAGATAACCACCCACCCTGCAGTTTCATTCTCATACTGTATTTTCTCCAGACAAGTGGAACTTTTAAATCCCCTGTAGACGGTTTCTCGGTGTTCAGGTTGCCGTGCTCCTGGGCTGGCATTTTCAGTGAGACCAGCTCGTCCAATATTTGGAGGCGTTCATCAAATGTGGAGACCAGCTCGTCCAATACTTGTAGACGTTGATCAACTGTGAAGTGTGGTTTGTCTGTAAAGTAAACCGGCTGTGATTAATCAAACAATCCAAAATGCTTCGATTTCTCGGAACAAAGAAGGACTTGACTCCTAATTGTGGTGGCTTTATAGCAAAATGAAAATAAAACGTTACCTTTAAGCTTGCTATATACTCAGTAGTACGAACTCATTTTAAGTAGACATCTCTCGCCTCAGTTAAAACTAATTCTATCTATATGGCGGCGAATGCAATCTTTCTTAAAATGATTACGAATACCGTTAAGAAGTCGTTAAAGAAGCCGGTAAAAGGCTATGAAACACGATACGGAACCGACTTTTCCGATCAGCTAGTTGCAATTGTGGGTTGCGTACTCTAAATTAACTGAAATTGAGTCATTTGTTACCCGTTAGTCCAGAAATATTCAGGGTCAAAATTTAAGTCCCCCAACAGTAATAGTGAGTTGCGTGGAAATCCACCCAGCCCTCTCCTCCCTGATACGTTGTCCATTACTAGGTTTTATTTTTATCAATAAATAAATAAACACTTAGTTAACGTAAAATACGAATGAAATTGTTACCCGATTCTTTCTAGCCAGAGACTAATGATTAATCACTTGACGGCCTGCTCAGATATTGGAATGAAAGTTGATTTTGGAGAGGTAGGAAAACCGGAGTACCCGAAGAAAAACCCTCGGAGTCAGTTTGAGAGCCGATAAATCTTAGCCCACGTGCAGATCCCAGCCGGGTCGTAGAGGTGGGAGGCACGAGTGATGACTGCCACGCCAAGCTAACCTCCTTCCCCTTCCGTTAAAGCCTGAGTTATCATCATCATCATCATCATCGTCGTCATCATCATCATACATCATCATCATACATCATCGTCGTCATCATCATTATCATCATCAATATCAACATCATCATCATCATCATCATCATACATCATCATCGTCGTCGTCATCATCATACATCATCGTCGTCATCATCATACATCATCATCATCATCATCATACATCATCATCATACATCATCATCATACATCATCATTGTCATTATCATCATACATCATCATTATCATCATCATGCATCATTATACATCATCATCATTCATCATCATCATCATACATAATACATCATCATCATGCACCATCATACATTATCATCATCATACATCATTATCATACAACATCGTCATCATACATCATCATCGTACATCATCGTCAATCATCATCATACATTATCATCGTCATACATCATTATCATACAACATCATCATCGTACATCATCATCATCATATATCATTATCTGCATCATAAACATCAGTTTAACTCACCAGATCCCGGAACTTCGTCGTTCAGTGGAACAACGTTAACTTTGTTTTTCCTGATTTTCTTTCCTTTCTTCTTGTTTCTCGTGTTTTTCTTCTTTTTCTTCTTTTTCTCTTCGTTGTTTACTGACACCATTTCTTTAATCTCGGAGTTTTTGTGTGAAAAAAATCCGCATGCTGGATTCGTCTCTGATATCAGACAAAGAACAAAGTTAGGGTTGAACGAAGTCAGCAAAATTTTAAAAACAACTTTGACAGCTGTTCAAGTTACTTAGCAGAGAGGTTGCCGCTGGATCCGCCTTCAGTTTGATATAAGATGAAATGCAGAGTTTAACGAAATTAGCCACAAATATTTTTAAACTGTATCTCAGTAGCTCTTGAATTTATCTAGTTTCAATACGAACTTGTCAGAATTTGTTTTTAGTTTTTTTATATTAAGAGTTTCGTCATGGTTTAGATCATAGAGTGTCTATGACACGAAAAATTGTATTAAACTAAAACATGGCTATTCAAAAATGAGTAAAAATGGCGTTAACGTCATTTTAATTGCGTACTCCCTTCTGGTTTTTGTGATATGCAAATTAGCATAGCTATGACGTCAAGTGATGTTCAGAGCTTTAGTAAAAGAAGCTCACCCATTTTTGGGCAAATGTCAGTCAAACTTGGTGGAGTAAGAGCATGCAGCCTAAGTTTATTTTTGTGCTTCTGTTTCCATGGCACCAGACTTTGTTATTTGCCAAATCTCTGAACTCTTCACGTCATAGTTATGCTAATTAGGGTTATATTTGTCAGACCTATGCTAATTTGCATATCAGGAAAACAAAAATATCTTTAGAAGGAAGTACGCAAATAAAATGCCGTAAACGCCATTTTTACTCATTTTTGAATGGGCATGTTATAGTTCGATAAAAAAAAATTGTCATAGGGACTTTAAGTCAAGTTGAGGAAAACATTATATATAACTCGGTTAAAACAACGAATATATTCATAAGAGAACAGATATATTAGAAAATTGGAGACCGATGTCACTTTTAAATGTCGATTATGAAATAGGCTCGAAAGCACTTGCCACGAGATCAGAAAATGTTTGTCCAAAGATAATCCTGTCTGAGACTGAAGCTGATTCACCGGACAACGTATTTGAGCTATAGACGATGTAATGCAATATCGGGAATTGCGTTCATTCTAGATTTTAAAAAAGTTTTTGACAGTTTGGAGCACTCATTTATATATACATAAAGCTCTCAAAACTTTCAATTTTGATTTAGTGAATCTTTTATTAGATGGTTCAAAACTCTTCACAGCAACTAACGAAAACAGTTCAGTGCCTGTGTAATGTATGATAGCTATACCTCCGAGTACTTATCAATTGATAGAGGGGTTTGGCCAGGCGACCCCTTGTCTGGTGCATGGTTTGTTATTGCTGTTCAATTACTTGCAAACAGGCTGCGTTCGAACCCAAATGATCAAAGGAATTCCTGTTGATGAGTCAGTTATATCAATGAGCCAATATGCTGATGACACAACAATGTCCTCGATCCATTTGAAAAAGACCCCGGATTGAATAAATTTGAATAAAGGTAAATGCGAAGGAATGTGGCTGGGAACATGAAAACATTGCAATTTAAAATTATTCGCTATTTCCAATAGACCCTCCTGGTATACATTTCTCATATAACCAAGAGCAAGAAAGACAAACTAAATTTTGATGACAAAATAGGAAAATTAGTAAAACATTGAAACCCTGGAATGAAGGTAGCTTGACACCCTATTGGGAAGATTTGCATAACAAAAATGTTTTGTATCACTAAACTTTTGTATTGCTATGGATATCTAAATGTTCCAATGGCATTTCCAAAACAAGTCAATTCACGGATTGCTGATTTTAATGGAACTATTCAACGCCAAATAAAAGTTAAAAGGGCTACGTTAATCCAAAATAGAGCAAAGGAAGGCTTAAATATGCCTGAAATGACAATAATCTGCAAATTGTTAAAAGTCATGTGTGTAAAAAGGTTACTAAACGAAGACCCACTACAATGGAAAGCAATACCAATACACTATTCTACATATGTAGGCAGAAATTTATTTTCCAATGCAACTATGACATTAAAACGCTTGGTGTGAAATTGCTACCAATCTATGGATCTATTTAACGCAGAGCAGCCCTCAAACAACAATTGAGATCCGAGACGAATTTTTATGGAATAATCGTTTCATGTTAATAGTCTGTTTGGTGGAAAGATTGGTTTGACTGGGTGGAACGTTTAAACTATATATATGAGGATCTTGTAGTAAGCTATCAAATTGAGCGCTGGTCTTACATGTCGCTTGAGATGCAGTTTCATTATAATTTCAGCACGGACAAAAGTGGTTTTTTAACAAACCCCGTTTGGTGAAGGTGATAGATAATGCAAACTTGCTCCAAATCTGTTTTCTGTCTAACTCCTTCTTGTTTGTCAATTGTTCTGTAATGAAGGTTCTGCCACACAGAGAATGTTACGGTGATCTTTTGGTTGCTTTTATCAATAACTAAGCACATGTTCCAAACACTTTCATTATTTCATTAACTTCTAACCCATCTCCAAGAGAATAGTTTTAAAACATTTTGGGTTTGGCACGATTCGAAATATGTCAATTTAAACCTGCATTCTTCAGTACGCTATCAGCCAAATTTAGAAGCATAAGCTTAACAATAACATGTTGCACCTACGCCTTCAATGCCACTACCTTTGCAAAAAGACCATGCGGTTTTATTCATGCTGAAGTCGTCATGCAAATAGTTAGCTGAAAAAAAAAACTACAATCAAAAGATAAAAATGAAGAAAAACAAGTAAATACCAAAGCAAAAAATATCAAAACAAAATATGGCACTCATTAGCACCAATTAAAAAGGTGACACATAAAGATATCTATAGCACATTTAAAGAAAATTCCGCAATATTACCTGCTGCAAAAAAACGTTAAAGAAATGCTATCAGTTTTAGCTGATGTTGTTACATCATTTATATACAGTTTACTGTTTAAATTTTCAAAAAGTACTGCTCTGTAGTACTCCCATTTAGTTCCAATATAAAATTATTCACGGCTATTATCTAACAAACGTATATTTAAATACAACCAAAATACATAAAAGATAAAAATATGTGTGAATTCTGTGAAGAGAAGGACACGCTTGAGCACTTCTTCATAGAATGCGAAGAAACAGAAAATCTTTGGCGTCACTTGTATAATTTTTTTAGAGCGATACTACAGAATTCGCAGTTAACGAACTCCAAAATTTTGTACGGGATTTTGGAAAATGACAGAAATCCTTTAGCTGTAAATTGGGTGTTGTCAATTTGTCTTTTACAGCTTTTCTTGACTATTTAAAGTATCAAATTAAAATTGAAAAAGAAAGTGAAAATTATCTGCCTTTCAAGTGTCATTTCTATAGGTAACTGAAAAATTTCTGACACCATAAATTAGTCATTTCTTTCACAACTATAGTCATCAAATAATTTATTAATGTACTTACTAATTTTTTATTCAATTATCTATTCACTTTTTTCAACCAATTCTGTAGCCGACCAAAATCCAGTGGTATTTTGTCGGTTAAAGATGACTAAGCACTGAATGTTCCACGTGCAAAATTATTTAACAAATAGATTCCATGTTTTTGTGCGTCTGTTCATTAATAGATCATAGTGACGTCAAACTGTGGTAAGAACAAAAAAGTGGCACACAAGGCGATAGCCAAAAAAAATTAAAAGATAATTTAAAAGAGAGCGTAAAAAATAAAACATTAAAAGGAATGCTGCAAAATTTTTTGCAAAAGCTATTAGGATTGACTGAATAATTGTATTTGCTAGCTTGTAAGACTATGTTGGCTACGTACACACTGCAGATACACAACGTAAAACCAAAACACGTTATTAATCAAAATATTACCTTCATCACTTGCATTATCGGGGAAAATAGTTGAAAAAGTGAAAGAGTTCTGGTTACTGAACTCTGCGGATTCGCTTTCAAAACTTGACTTCTCTTCTTCTTTGTCAGGGACATCCAAAAATGTTATCCGTCCGTCCGGACCGTATTCAACTATGCACCCCCAATGAATGATCGGAAGCTCGTCTAAGCACCTTTGCGATGGATCCATTGCTCCAACGTTTATCGATTAATCGCAAGACTTTGCTGAACAAAAACTGTTAACTGATCGCAATTTGAAAGTGGGAAACTTAAAGTGAGGGTGATATTTATAGGAGATTTAGCCACACGTCACTCAAACCATTGTTAAACAAGCCGCGCCGAATTCCATACCAAACTAAGTTAATCTTGATAATGGGCGATGTTATAAACTTCTATTTTGTTACGTTGTACTGAGTCGTTTCAATTATCAGAACTACCTAGCAAAAATATAAATATTTTAAGGTTCAGTTGAATTACCATTAAATTTCTCTGCTTAAAATGAATTTCTGGCAGAAAAAATGATTTCAGCAACGGATTTTGTTTTCCTTTTTTTCTTTTTTTTCGTTTTGTTGTTGCTAGGCGCACGCGCAAAAAGAATATGAAACCAAAATTCAATGAAACAGCAATATACTGCTGGTAAACTTCATGGTCTTAAATAAAATTATGTCTCTCCAACATAAAAGTTTTGAATTTTTAAAAAATTGAGTTATCGGACTTGTGCATCCATCTTCACTAAATTGCAACGATAACAGTCTGCTCTTAAGTATTTACACGGTATGCAAATTTGAATAAAATTATTGAGCTAAAGCTAAAACCTAAGTCCATTTACGAGCCTAAGTGGCGCATCGGAGCCGGTGCTTATCTTTGGTTTCTGTAGTGTTAGAGGATAAGAGCCATTGACTCCCTCTGGACAGGACACTAATCCATCGCACCTCAGCCCCGAGCAAGAGCTGGTACTCATTTTACCGACCTCGGGAGGATGGAAAGTTGAGTCAACTTTGGCGGAAAAGAAGGTTACACAAATGTTCAACACTCGGCTGAGCCGGGGTTTGAACCGGGGACCTTGTGGTTAGAAAGGAAGAGACTAATCACTGCGCCAACAATTATTAACAATTAATATAATGTGAACTATTTTAAAAACTCTTTTTGACAATAAAAATTTTAAAATACTTAAAACATTAATCTTAAAATAATATTTTATATCTCTCTCATAATGTCCTGCCATTATCTATGTTCGCAATAGCCTTTTCAATTTGTCCAATCACCCATGTATAAGCCTGTGAAATTAAATATATTTGTGAAGCTGGTCGTTACCTAGGAACAAGAAAAAATAAACATCAAAGAAGCGTACAATGGACTATGAAAATACATTTTTTGCTTTCCAACGCACACATCGGAAAAAATTGGACATCAGTAATTTGCTTCGTTGCCAGCGTGGTGGTCCCTGATAAGGTAGTGGTTAGCACACCTAACTAGAAATCCAGGAAGACGTGGGTTCGAGTTCCGCTCACGGCAAAATATACCAATTTTTTCCGATGAGTGCATTGGAAAAATAAGTCTATTTGTTTCTGTAGGTCACTGTATGAATTTTTCCCAGCCTCGAAAATATGCATTTATTTAAAGAAGCCTACGATTGGCGAAAACAAAGATTGGGCTTTAGCGAACCACCCCACTGACCGGAACAATAGCAACTGATCACTCATTGGATCAAAAAACAGTTAAAAAAAAGCATGGATGATTGAACAAATTGAAAAGGCTATTGCAAACAGAGATAATGGAAGCGGACATTTCCAGACTTAGCAGAGACATATAAAATGTTATTTTAAGATTATTGGATAAGTATTTAAATGTATCTATTGTCAAAACTAGTTATTAACATATTTCACATTATTTTAATTGTTAATAATTTTAGCCAAATTTGCATATTGCCTTTCATGCTTTGCAGCCAACTGTTATCGAAGCCATGCACGCATAAGTTCGAAAGCTCTATTTTAAAAACTTTTAAATCTTTTATGCTGGAGAGACGTAATTCTATGTAACAATATGAAACCGAAAGATTTCTTAATGCAATCAACAGTTTCACACTTGCCATGCTCTGTATGAGAGTGAAACAAAGGGTTTGTACAACAACTCAGTCGAGCGGCACTCACCCGGCGGTGATAGGGATGTAAACTGCCTATTTGGCAAAGCACTTCAAATGAGTTAAGACCACACGCCTAATTGGCGGCCAACTTCATTAAGTTGGTTGTATACAAC
The DNA here is from genome assembly GCA_027575235.2 of Palythoa mutuki. Taxonomy (NCBI): domain Eukaryota; kingdom Metazoa; phylum Cnidaria; class Anthozoa; order Zoantharia; family Sphenopidae; genus Palythoa; species Palythoa mutuki. The sequence goes on from JAODFW020975518.1 coordinate 11,645, forward strand.
GCCTTAGAGGCGACTGACTCCATTGAGTTATACACAACGCCTAAGAGTCATAAAACCCTAAATGAAATATAAACAAAGCGTAAGTGGCAGACAATTGTAAGTAAATTGCACTTAACGCCTAAGTGGCAGTTACTTGATTCAAATAAATATGCCTAAAGCGCATTATAACTGAAAAATAAATAAACCAATTCCCAGCCCTGTCATTACGTTGGTAATTACTAAGCCTTAGAAAGGGAAAGAACTCAGCCTAATTAATTGATCATGACGATTAGTTATAAACAAACTACGTTCAATTGGCCTCGCGAAAGGTTACGGTACAGTTTGAGAGACGTTTTCATTTATCAATCCGAAACTCCTTTACTATACAATGGTTACCATAAACCTATATATCACTTGAAAGTTAATGACATTCTCTAAAAGATGGCTTAAATCGCTTTTCTATTTTTTTTTATCCGCGATATTAAGCGTACCGTTCAGTTGTGACCAAATGTTTTCCTTCGCGAAATTCCAAGTCGGTTTGAGTGTGAGCTGAACTATCGCTTTTTGTTATCATTCCTTCCTCTTCACAGTTTGTTTACCAAAACCGTACCAGATCTTTTCAAAGCCGATAGATTTGCCGCAAAAGCTAAAAAACGGTATATGTACCGCAACTTTAATGCTAATATTCTAAACATTGGGCAGGCAAAAAACACTGACGGCCTTCTCTTAAATAAGACATTCTGCCCGGGATCCTCCAACAACAAGTCACTTAGTTTTGGAAGAGGAAAAACGCACTAAATAAAACTGAGGATGAAGGGAGCCAGCTGTATAATGCAAGACGGCCCAAAATATGGCTGATGGCCAGTCGGCGATGATTTAAGTACCGCGGCCGTGAGAGGTTTGTAAGTGACGTACGTACTGCACCAGCAAATTCACTTCGGGACACTAAATAGTTATTGGACGAGATGAAGCAAAATATCGTGATTTGTCAGTGGCAAGCAGATTCCTTATTTGCCGAAGCCGAAAATTGAGGCAAATAATAAATAAAAAATTGACTTGCGAGACACTGAAAAATAACCATATTTTGCGATTACCAAGTCCAGTAGTTGTTCTATCATTCGATTACTGATTAACTTTTTCTGTTTTTTTTTTTTTTTAAAGCGGCAAGTGGTTACATTAGTGCGAGTTGCTTCGTTATAACAGTTGGTATTCTTTAATTTTCGATGAAAGCTAAATCCCTCCTCAGGGGAATTGTTACATTTGCAGCAAAAACATCGCTTTAGGGCAATTCAATTGTCATATTTGTAGGTTCTGTGGTTGGCCCTAGGCCAATGACAAAGAAACAAAAATCTCATCAAATGATAAAGCCAGTTATCGTCATGACTGCAATGTTGACTAAAAGATTCCGCAGCTTCATGGAGAGCCATACTTGGAGTTAAGTCGGGGTTGTTGGGCGTTGAACGTCCAAAAGGGCACAAAAGGAAGGACGCAAAGACCAATTGTCGAGATCAGTAAAGCGACTCAGTTCATCAGTTACGCCGTTCAAAGACCGAGGAATCCACTGTGGTTCTAAAACTTTATTGTGAAGGAGACACAGTTGAAGCATGTCAAGAGTAAAAACAGCATGAAGGTGGCTTTTGGATCTACCTATGGATGTGATGCACGCCGTGCTTTGGCTGTCAGTTTTTTCAACTACCCTTTTGGATTTAAACTGAGAAAAGAAGGAAAGCAACACGTAGAAAATGGGTCTTAACTCCCGGACCTCTGGGCTGCATCTTCAGTTCCATCATTCCACGTACTACGACATTGTTAAGAACTGTACAGTTTTGTTACGGTATATTACAGAGAAATGTATGGAAAATTCAAAACATGCATGAAACTTTCTAGTGCGGCTACAGATCCAGAATTTTGGTATTAAATTCCTCAGTTCGAAAAACGGAAGTTTTTGTAAGACATATCAGAATAAACAGTATTGCAATAAAAATAGGACATTTCGGCGACGACATGTCACCATTATCAAATGTAGATTAGGAAAAAAACTCTACGTTAATATTATATACAAACGAAAGTATGAAGATACATTAACATAATTGAAGCGAGAACCAAAACTTTATTACGCCAGTCGGACAGCCCTGTACGTATAACTGTGCCATTTAAAGATCAGAAATCCGCCGACTACGAACGCAAAGAATTATTTCACCTTGGAAATAAAACCAAACATCCTATACAACCAGTGTCTGTAAGCAAGAAAATCTCAGAAGACTTGAAATTTAGGGAAGCGAAGTCCTCTCCAGTAAATCAGCAAAGTGTAGTGTATGAATTTAAATGCAATTCGTACAATGAGAATTATATTGGTTACACGAGCCGCTACCTCCATCTGCGCATTGAGGAGCACAAATATTCCGTCAAACACAACCAGCAACCGACCAATCTGCACGAACAATTTGCGATCCTTAAGAAATTCGTGGGAAGTTCGATTGCCTTGTGTATGAGATGCTTCAAATCAGAGAAAAGAATCCGACTCTAAACACTCAATCAGACTCTAGACCAGCAAAAGTGTTTATCACATAGTTATGCCCGTATTTCTGTTTTCCTCGCTTCATTTCTGTTCACGTGGCTTCACATTTTCATTTGTATAATATCAATGTAAGAGTTTTTTTCCTAATTTACATTTGTTAATGGCGTATATATATGTCGTCGCCGAAACGTATAATGTTTTTAAGTAGTACTGCAGTACTGTTTATTCTGAAATTCATCAGTATAAAGTTTACAGTTTCTAATTCATAACTGTATTAAAACTAGAGTGTTATCAACATTATTTGACATTGGGTTCCCATACAAGTGTTGTTTAAAATTTCAGTCATTTTTCCTCACGGCCAATATGGCGTCTAAAACTGTGATAAGGCCTATACTATTGAATAGGCATTAAAAAAGATCCAGATTACACAACCAAAATCCTAGTTCTATAGTCATTTGCCTGACTAGAAGAGCTTTGCGTCCATGAATTTTTTGCACAAAAAGCGAAAAAACCAAAATTATCCTCATTGGAAATGAACGATAATAAAGTTAATCTCTATTACGTTTGAGTACCTTTCGCTTGTAGTTCGACTCGAAGGAAAAACTTAACACTCTAAAATTGTTTGCTGGTAAAATACTAAAATACTGGCGAGTTTTCGGCTACCAGACTGTAGTCTTTAAAGGACATCAATGAAACTTAAAAGCGAAAAACTGCAGATATGAATAAGGCGAGGTGTGAATAATAAATAAACAATATGTAATAAAAGAGCTATATCGATTTTAACAACAATAAAACAACGTGCATGTCCGATAGTAATTCAAAATCGTTCCTTGGCAATACCCTATTCTTTTATAAGTCATTAGCACTTTTTTAATATTGGCTTTTAGCTTTCTCAAATTCTTTTATTACATATTTTTAGTTTATTTTTCACACATCGTCCGTCCTATTCATATCTGTAGTTTTTCGCTTTTAGGCCCGGTTCAAACGCCTAATTATTAGGTTCGGCACATGTAAAGTTCGACATTTGAATCAATTAGAATCGACAGATTGTATTAGGGTCGACTCTGTCGTTCTATTCGACTGAGCTTGTCGAATAGACAAATAGAACGGCAAAAGGTCGACTTCGATTCATACGTCGATCTTCACATGTGCCGAACTTAATACTTACATTATGAATGTATTAAGTTAATAATTTTTTCCCCACAATCCCAATTTTTCCGTTCGGCATTTTGGTTCGACTGCATTAGGTTCGACGTCTGAATTAACTGCCGAACTTAACAATTTGGGTCGACCTAAATAGGTATTAGGTTAGGCACATGTAAAGTTCGACGTTTGAACTGGGCCTAAGTTTTCATTTATGTTCGTTAAAGGCTACACTCTAGTAGCGATAGCACACCAGCATTTTAGTATTTTAATTACCAGAGAACGTTTTTTTATGCAAAACATACTAATATAATACTTACAATAATAACGCCTGTATTGTAAAACCCTAGCTAAGCTAAATCCCTTTACGAGCCAGTGCTTATCTCCGCTTTTTCGAGTGTTAAGCGTCTTAAGCGGATGAGGGCCATTGACTCCCCCTCGAATAGGGACAGTACTGAGAGATGCACAGTACTCGCTCTGGACTTTCTGGACTTCAAAAATAAATCTCGTTTGTTTTTTTTTAGTTCGTAAATAAACCATTTGAAAGCAAACTAAAATTTTGACGTAGAGGAAAAAACTAGTATGTTGTTGTTGATGATGTAACCCCGATTAATTTCCGTATTGATCAAAATATGTACACTATAGTACGTTTCACAAAGAAATTGAAAAATCGTTTTACTTTCTTCTCCAAACGAACACCCTTGAATTCAATAAAAGGTTTTATTATGTAAAGATAAGTGTCTTATAAGGTTTTCTACCACTGAGAAATGTCGTATCTAAACACACGTAAAAATACGATAATTTTACGTGTGTAAATATCACTTTTCAGTTAATCAGTGACCTTGATTTTTCGAAAATTTTCAAAACACGCAAAATTTCGTAAAAAACAATATTAAAGTACTTCAGAAATGTTCCGAAAATTTCCGAAGATTTTCCGAACACTTCCGAAGATTTCCGAAAAATTTCCGAAGATTTTCAAAGCATATAAAGAAACGGTTTTTTAAGTATTTCCGAAGCTTTCCGTAGATCCCGAAAACTGTCGGATAGGTCCGATGATTTCCGAAGATTTTCCGTATACGTAGGTCTAGTAGGTATGGGATAGATTATGCAATGCTTTCTCGTTGTACATGTTTATATAATAAACAGAACAATACATAGTAAAAAAAAAAAAAAAAACTCATCTTTATTAAAGTACCAGATAAAAATATATTACAGCCATATATAAAATCATTCATTTAAAAAAACAATACATAGTCGCTTGGAGATATGGAATTTATTTTCCTGTGTTCAAATTGGAATTTATTTTCTTGTGTTCAAATTGAATTTGAACACACGAAAATAAATTCCATATCTCCGCGCGCCCATATATTATTCTCTATGTATTTTCAAGAGTGTTTTGCACATCCTTTTGCAAACGGTACCCTCGTGACCTTTGCCCTTGTCTGACAGCAAAATTTGGTAAACTTTAAAATAATGAAAAATTTTAGAAACTGTGAACTTTTTCGTTTCGTTGTAATATCTTGAATAAGATATAAGGCATAAGTACGAGTGAAGAATAGAGATTGATTCTTACATTAATTCTATAACACACTGGGTTGTGGAAAAATGAAATAATATAAAACGGTTAAAAAAAATTAAACGACACAGAGCCACAGATGAACCGGATGACAATTCTACTCGTGTACATGTACACATGAATTTGATTTCGACAGCTAATTTTGAAAAAATGAAGTAAATTAACAATAAAAACATTTTAAGCAAACTTTATTTCAGCAATCGATTCTTTCATACATATTAAAAGGCAAAATTGGCCTTACCATACGAAGCGAAGCACTCTTTATATCTTCATTCATCTTTGAATTTTTATTCATCTTTGCTTAAAGGAGCGTGCGTTTGTCACTGTTTGGATAGAAAATTATGCATTTTCAAATGTTTATGCTTGCATTGCATTCCTCGAGGACAACATATTTCTCAAAATCTGCGAGTCAACCAAATCAAGATTCCATTTCAAAACCGACAGTCTTCGAGCCATTTTGAATCCGATACCTGAATGGTTAGCATCAGAACTGGTTTGTTAGGTTTGTTAGCAACATCAACATCACCATCGAGGTCCTGACTTCCCCGTCAAAAACTTTTTTCACTGTTTTCTTAGTTTTCACGGTTCTTGCTGGCGATTGACTTCAATTGATGCAGCTAAACAATTATATCGAGATTAATTTCGGGAAAAATGTAAGTAGTGAGGGCAACGATGTTGAAATACAATCGAAAACACACCAACATTAGTTATCTTCACGTTCCAGCAACAAATGCCTTTACAGCGACCTCGTGCAGGCTCATGCAGACTTACTACGCATGCGCTGCAATATCGCGACACAAAAAACAAAAAAAAAAGAATCAGAGCCCAATCTTTTACTCGAGGCCTTTCTGCCCCGAGTAATAATGATCACGCAATATTCACAAAGCGAGACGAAGACACCTACAGTCGACCTGATAAACATTTTCAGTTTATGTCCAACTTTAATAATCGACTCAGAATCACCCTCAAATTGTTCATGTGCAACTACTACTAAGGTATCGTTCATAGATTTCAACATTTTCATA